>APFE030373851.1:27477-86701 GCA_000404065.3 Pinus taeda
AATAAGTGGTTTGTACTAATAACAATAAGGGGTTACACTAGTAGTATAGGGGCCTAACATGCCCCTCTCCTTCAAAAAGCGTTGTCCTCCACGCTTGAGTAGTTCTTGATGCTCTGTATAAAATTCTTGTCCTACCATGTGCAATCTTCAGCGGGTAAGTTCTTCCACTTGATGAGATACTCTGAAATTGATTGATTCCGTAGCTGTCGGGTTCTTGTTTCTATGACTGCTCCAAGTTCCAATATGATTTTTCCTTCCTCTTCAATTTCTGGCAATATTGTTTGAATTAGAATATTTTGCAACTTTTGAATAAGTGGCCATACTTCTTCATCCTTCTTCCATTCATCCCTTGCTTAATTTATCCAATCTGGTCGGACAATAGAAATAGCACAAAACAATGCTTCCACATCCTCATCCTTGAAGAGTCTTCCCATTCAGTAAGGTCGCCATTTTTTAAGTGCATGTAGTATTTCCAACATTTCCTTCTCATAAATAGCTTGCTTGAGATGTAGCAGTAAAAATACCCAATCACCTACATCAAAATATTTTTCACTACGATGTTGATCTACCTATTGTTTCGTTTGATTTTTCACCAAAGTGGCATTATCCTTTAAAAGTTGGAAAACTTTTTGTTGATGCTCGATGTGATCTTTCACTGCTTGAACCTTTTTCTTCTTGATATGTACTTCTATCTCTAGAGTTTGAGGAGTGGTAATTTCTTCCAATCCTTTACAAGACATGGTCGGATTCATTTCTTAATGCTCGATGTGATCTTTCACATCTTGAACATTTTTCTTCTTGATATGTCCTTCTATCTTGATAGTTTGAGGAGTGGTAATTTCGACCAATGAATTACAAGATAGGGTTGGATTCATTTCTTCTTTCTTGATGTGATCTTTCACTTCTTGCACCTTTTTCTTCTTGATATGTCCTTCTATCTTGAGAGTTTGAGGAGTGGTAATTCTTGCCAATGCTTTACAAGATATGGTCTGATTCATTTATTCTTTCTCTGGGGTGGGGTCCTAGCGTATATCCTCTTCTTTTGATGTTTCTCGATCCTTTTATTCCTCCTCTTTATATTCTATGTAAAATAATTTCTTCTCAGCACACTTATGAACTTTAGTGGATTTGCTATCACAATTGTAACAAAGCCCTTTTTCTCTTTTTTCTTCCAATTGTTGTGGTGTAACCCTTGTAGGTTGTGGAAGGCTAGGAGAAACAACACTTCCATCTTTATAGTTGTGAAGGGTATGCTTCATAATTTTGCTTTCCACTATGTCAAAAAGCCCTTTTACTCTTTCCAATTGTTGTGGTGTTGCTCTAAAGAAGGTGTTGCTCTTTGTATCCTCATAATGTGCTATCATTTCCTCCGTGAAAATTGACCACGTAACAAGGTTTTTACGAGAACAAAGCCCTTTATACCATAAAAATTGATCTGGTTCTAAATATGAAGATGCAATACATACCTTTTGTAACAATGGTACACCATGTAGATCAAAATATTACTCCATCTGAAGTATCCAATTTACCGGATCCTTCCCATCAAACTTCCTCATCTTGTTTTTTCTTGATTTTAGGAGATCGATCTTGAAACGACTATAACTCTGTACTTTCAGATCTTTAAGTTCTGAAATTGTGACCTACAGTAGCACTCTGTTTCCTCTTTCCAATGCCACTAGTCGGACCCCAATTGGATTCTCTAATGAAGAGTTATGCCAAAGCTCCCACAGTGACCTAATTATAGACCTTTCCAGAAGATAGAACTTGTATGAAGCGCCACGTGTCACTATTTGGACATTTGACTCTAAAAAAATCTAGAAGAAACTACAGTTTGTCCTCTTTCTATACTTGTTTTTGAAATTTCAATCTGACGCTCAGAGAGAAAGTTATAACAATTTTCCCCAGGTCACCTGTTTGGAATGTAATATCTGAGTTTGCAAAAGGACCAACTTCCTCAGATCATATCTCCACAAATATAGTGCGAAAAGTTCTGCAATTCAGACCCGAGATTTAGCGCGATGTCTTCTCAAATGGGTTTTTTTCGACTTCTGAAACGTTGCAAGAAAAAGGTTATAGCGAGAATGCCACGATGACCTGTTTGGAGCAACGAAACCCTAGAATCCAAAGCTCTGATACCAAATGTTATGAAACCAGCTCAAGAAAAGATAGAAAAGATAGATCAATGCCTTATAATTCAGCCTCTTCAAGGGGGAAACCTCCTTTACATTACATAAATGGAAAATTCTTTGATGATACAAATAAAAAGACCTCCTTTCTATATATAGGAGTCTAAGGGATCATTATATAATCAGAGCCTACATAACAATAATAATGTAAGGGCACAATAATAACAATAGTGGGCTTCTATAGGGCACAATAGTAACAATACAGGCACTACATGGGTACATCAATATAATAAGGGGGTTGTACTAATAATAATAAGGGGTTACACTAGTAGTATAGGGGCCTAAAACAGATGGTTGTTTCGACCCAAATGTGTCACACACTGGGATCAGATGCCACTCTACATTGATGATTATCTTTATAGCAAGATGAACTATCAATGTCATCCTGACATACCACTTCTACCTGGGAGAGAATGGAGACTAGATGGTAAGTGTTAAGTTTCTACTTTTATGGTGCATTTCATATTTTTATCACATGTATATGTCACTCAATGTAAAATATGTGGTATGCTGACATAGCACTAGTAAAACCGGTAGGATACGCAGGACAATCCACAACATTAGGGGTTGCAGATAAGGGAACATCATCGTCACGTGAGGGTCCAAAAGATAGTGTGCTACTTGCTAATCTAAATCATAGGTTTCAAGTACACTTGACTGGAGTTTCTAAGCATAGATGGCATGATTTAGATGATCGATACACAGATGAGTGTATAGGCCTTCCCTTAGAGTGGCGAGGGATCATGCGGCACATGGCGATGGTTGGTCAGGTAGTATGTGATCTACATGCATGTGGAGTAGAGCCTTTGGTGTGAGATCCACCAGACAGTGACTAGATATGGAGACATGTGGGTCCCTTTGGCTTTGATTGTTGTAACATGCTATGGACATGTTAGATGTATTTAGAGCTATGGGCTCCAAACACTTATATGTTTGATATGATACATAATATGATTGTGAATTTTTATATGATGATGAAGGTTCACCATGTGTTATGTTTATGGTTGTCTTCAGTGGTATACATGTCATAAATTCCAATCTAGAATATTATTTGCAATGGTATCCACATAGTTATTTTGGGCTCTAGGAACATGACTAAAAGTGATGGCTTCAAATTCACGTACCAACAACTTAACTCATAGATGTTTTCTAAATAGGACTTGTTTATGCACATGATATGCACCATTCAATTGCATGAAAAGTAACAAGGAATAGAAATGAAAATGAAGATGGAGGATACGATGTTCAAGGGCATTGACTAACAAACCTATCACTGCATCATATTCAACTTTGTTATTGGTGGTAGATCTAATGAACACACCATTCGAAAGGAATAGCATATGGAAGGGGGTAAAAATGGCCCAGGATGCCGAGGCTATATTCCTGGAGAAGTGGCTCTCAACGTCGGAATAACCGATATACGATGTCGATGATGGATCCATCTGAAAGATGCAAAAGACAACAAAGGAGATAACCTACCTAACTTCATGACAGAAATAAAGACATGCAAATCAAAGGGATATGCTATGAGTGAAATTTATTGAGGTAAAATGCATGGAGAGAATTAAGAAGGAGGTGGCCTTCAAAATACTTTAGAAGATATGTCCCCTTGCCTAAGTGCAAGGGTAATCAGGGGTAGACTTAGCTTCCATGATGTCCTCATTAGAATGGAAGATGGTGGGATGAGACGAAGACTGACTACATGATGTGACAGAGGTACTTGGTGCATCATCTTAAGAAAGGAGGTTCATATACGCATCATCTAGAAAGGTAGACAATGAGATAGTATATGGAATATCTACCAATGTTGAGATCTCAGATTCTACCAAAGGATGTTTGATAGAAGCGTGCGCAAAAGCCTCCGAAAGGTTTGTTTGCGAGGAACTCAAGGATGATGATAGGTGAAGGATATGGCCCATGGAGTCCATCATCTTGACATCGGGGGGAGGTATCACGATGGTGGGACCAGAGTCCCCCTATTCTGGTGTACTAGTGGTACCAGAATCCATGGGTAGAGGAGTAGGTGATCCACTATGAGTGGTCTCGTATTCACGAAGCGCCTCGAGGAAATCATGAAAATTGTCAAGATGAGGGAAACAATGGGAATAATGACCATGATGATTGCACAAGGCACAAGGGTGATTTGTGCATAACATTTTAAGTTTCATGGTTGGACCTGGTAAGGTAATTTGGACCTCAGGGATATTTGACTCAAGGAATGTTTCATGAACCAAAGCTTTGAGATGAGGAATCTTAGGATAGTTATTAGTGGCATGCCCAACAACTTGAGAGAAAGAACATGACGGTGATGGCTTTGGGGCTTTGGGGGCTAAAGGAACTTAGGGAGTCTTTTCCTTAGGTTCTTTCCTCTTAACTTTTTCCCCCTTTCTAGATGCTTTTGCAAAAGGAGTGGGTTCATTTTGAGGTTGAGGTGGAAATGGAGCAGTAGCAGTGGTTTTAGGGATCAGTTGAATTGGGGTCAAAGCATGATATGGTCTTATATGATCAGGAGGCGTGCTTGCAGGGGGATCAATGTACCAGACTGGGATCACCAAAGTCATACTAGGGAGGACCAATGAAGCCATGATAGGGACAAAAAATATTTCCGGAGGAGGAAACAAGAAATGTATTTGGCCTGTAGGGTAATGCCTTGATGGAATAACTCCTGGATGGTTGAGAAATGGAGGAATAATTCCTGGTGGGAATAAAGGAGAGGCACCCACAAACGGAGGAGGTCCTGGGTGGGTGGATCGAGATGGCTTAGATGAAGTGGGAACAATAGGGTGTTTAGGATCAGATTGTTGTTTAGATGTATTGGAATACTTGCAAGTAACCCGTGACACTTGTAACATGCAAACACTCAAAGATCTAGGCTTTGAGATGAGAGGGGGAGGACTAAGAAAACAACCCAACAATGAGGAATATTTATAAATTCTAGGTGAAACACTAGTGGGATGAGTAGAAAAATTCTTATCCAACATCGATGAGATAGTGGACTCAGGGGTGGTCACAGATGTCAGCTCGTAGTATGTCAACTGATCGATGGTGACAATCTTACACTCATGGAGGAAGCACATATTGCAGAAAATCAGAGACATGACAGATGACATGGTATAATTGTAACTACAACCTAAGAGAGTATTTTTATATAGAGGGGCATCAATAACCTCAATGTCTACATGGATAGTCTTGCTCGCAAGAGTCAATAGACAATGTCGATACATGCGAAGAGGTTGGGATGAGTGACTTTCCCAAGCACGCAAAGTGATGGTGGATGGGGACAGTTCAAGTGACTTAAGTTGTTTCCAAACGACAGTGGAAATCACATAGGTGGATGCACCTTCATCAATTATGCATCAGGAGATGAAGGCATTACAGACTCAAACTGGTTATCTCAAAAGCAACAGATGAAGGTAATGGGGGATGTTTTGACGTATCAATAGGAAAGACAATCAAATGATCGTCTAAAGCATCTACTACCCCTAAAGTAGTTAGTAGAGATTTCCTTTGAGACGGGCATGATTGGAGCACTTCCAACATCGACATGGCAGCAGGGGGCTGTGACAAGTCTTCTATTATACTCTATGTATGGGCAGCTCGGTTAGAAGCCACGTTACGACATAATGGTCCCTTGGGGATCTTAGGAATTGAATCAACTTTAGGTTGAGGGATATGTAGCAGACCATTTATTGCCATAAGAGGCTCAGGAGATGTTTTTGTTTTGGACACAATGGCAGATGAAGTCGATGGCCTGTCTTATTGATGCGACCCAGTTTGCAAGTTGATGTCAGAGGTATTGACCTCATCAGAATTCATCATAAGGATCTAGTAGTCACCAAGACTAAGGTTGGGGAAGGTGGGTTGATTGACCTTACTAAGGTTGGGTAGCAACAAATCCTTGCTGACGGAATGGATTTATAAGCATGGCCATTTGAGATGCTGCAGGATTTTGAGGTGGTTGTTGCCTGGGCGGTTGACCTCTAGAAGCTGCTTGAGCTTCCAACATTTGGCACATCTGGGGTGAGAGAGGGCACTCATGTTTATAATGGAAATGTACACCACAACATGAACAAGGCTTGTTTTTACTAATAGCCTTGTTCTGCTTGGGCTGACTACCTTGTTGCTGGTTGTTGGTGTTAAGCTGGTTCCCCTGGGGTTCACTAGGTTGATTACTATGATTACCCTGGTTACCTTTGTTAAATTTGGGGGATTGGTTGCACTCTGCTACACAAACACTTGACCCTGAAGGGGTTGTGGGTGCTAGGGATGAGGATGCATGGGAGGTTGTGGTGCTAATTCTTGATGGGCTCGAGGGTGTGGCTATGCATAAGGATAAGATGGTGGAGGGGAAATGGTTTGGTAGACAGGTTAAACATTGGTTGGCCCTAAAAACATGTTTCTAGTAGGAGGGGCATAAGTGTTGGAGGAACTGGTTCCCCCTTGCGGATAGCCATAAAATTGCTTAGTACATAGTGAGGGATGTGAAATGGCTCCAATGATACCATTGGTAATGTGAGATGCCCCCAGTGCATTGGAACCTCCAGGATGGGGGAGATATGAAATGACGATATAAACATAACCGGATTGCGCATAAATCAAGTCATATCTCAGAGCAGTTTGGACAACTTCTTCCTTTATTTGAGGAAAATTAGACACAACATCTTTGGAAATGGGTGATCAAAGGATCCTAAGAAACCAATCGAGGTAGACACATTCTTTGAAGCCGTGGCACAACATGTGCTCCTCCTTCTATGCCATTCCTGAACATGATGAAAACGATGAGTGGCAGAGGACTGACAGAATGTGGTCGAGAGTTATGTACGAGTGTCATATTGGAGAGGTAACTAAAAATATGAAAGGAATGATTTAGAAAGAAAATGGAATAAGAGGCGGCGGGTTGGTCTACATACCATTTTGTGGCATCTCTAGTCAGTGTCCATTGGAACAACCGAAGACGAATGGAATCATCAGTGATTGAATTGGATGAACACCGGATATGGAAGGAAAGGATGTGATTGGTACGGTCCTCTCCAGAATTACCCTCAAAATTTGGGATGTCAGAGGGAATCATAGTTGGCATAGTTAGCCAACCAACATCGTGATGTATAAGATAATTTATCGACTGGCTAAATTCTAGGAGACTTAACCTAGCAATGAAAGGTACCATGGGAGCTACCAGAATTGTTCTCGACATGGTTCCACTAGATGTGACCACTAGGGTAGAACTGGAGCCAACACCAGGTTGGGTTCCTGCACTAGTAGTGGGTTCAGACATGGTGACGATATGTGGTGAAGGAGGCTCAGAATTAGATGAACCAGAAGAGGAGTTGGTATGCGGACTCGAGGGACTATAAACTTGAACCCTATGGGGAGGAGTAATATGCCCAAGTGGAGAATGGGAATGAAATTCTAAGAGTCTCTGCGACAAATACCTTGGTGGCGCAATGGTGGTAAGACATGAGTGACATGGAAATGGTGAAGGGAGATCAACAATATGTTTTTGTCTCTGTGTGGGGAGATAAATTGATTAAGTTAAGTCTTGTCTTAGTGGTGTAAACCAAGTGCCCCTTTCTTAAGGTGTGCTTGTGTGTGGAAGTGTGTTTATTAATTAAGCCTAGATCATGTTTGAAAAAAGAAAAACAAATTGCTACAATTAACTGAAATTAAAATAGAAAATGAATAGAAAATAAATTAACTAAACACCACCCAAAATGGGTTTGCAAACACTATTCGGGTTGGTGGCGAAATCAACTAAAAACACACTAAAAAGGTAAATATATCTAAGCGTTGGTGTGACTGGGATCAAATGACACTATGATACTGAAAGTGGTGTAGCAACAACAAAAAACCAAAGAGGAAAATTGCCGCAAAAAGATAGGGAGATGGGTGTGAAACCTAGGGCAACCAATGGGACCCTAAGGCTAATGAACAAACAAGGTTTGAAATGTAAATTTGGATGGAAACAAACTATCCTTGAATATCTGAAACAAGAAGGTACAGATCCGGAAAATATGGCTGAAAGCGTTGCAGAAAGAGGTCAACCAACCTAGCAGACAACACTCGGCAAAACCCAAAAATAGAGCTAAAAAAATCCCAGAGACCCTGAAAATCGCAGGTACTAACTTGATTCTTTGGAGATCACACTTTTTGGACCAGAAGGTGTGCTCTAGACCAACAAATTGCACGTTTGGGACAGAAAAGCGTGATTTCTTCTCCTTGATTCTTAGTCAGCAAGTCTCAGAAGAAATTTCCGTCTCTGTCTCGACTGGTTCCTGTGACCTATAGAAAAGACCAGAGAACTTACAAAAGTTAGAATTTTCATTGATCTAGAGTTAGAATGCTAGTAAAAAACATTAAGAGATTGAAAAAGGAAGAAACCATAAACCAAAAACTTAAGGTCACCCAGGTTTCTGGATCAGGAGTAAAAACCCAGTGGAGTCACCAATTTTGATATAGTATTTTCTCCTCGAAGGTGTACGAAAAGGAAAGACTTAAGACTGTAGATGAAAAACAATCTCAATAGTATAAATTTCTACTAAACATTGTAGATCTGCAACAAATGATAGAAATAAAACCTGCCAAATCCCTGATCTATGCCACAATAACAGTTAAACAACAAAATGGAATAGTAATAAATACGGGTAACCCCAATAATCAATGGAAACCAGATATATAAAGAATATATTTTATTAAACAACACCTGTAAAGGGAACAAATAAATGTTACTAGTCCCCCTCTTTGGGATGGGTTTTTAGCTATCCTCAAATGTCTTCAACGTTTATAGACTCTCTCTCCTCTATAATGCATAAACCCAACAAATAAAATGTTTGAGCTCAATGGGAACTCAAATGGAAAAGAAAATGGTGAACAACAGTGATAATAATAAGAGTTGCAATAATGAGTGCAACAGTGAAAATAATCGAAAGTCAATAAGGAATGGAAAACCCTCCTATTTATAACAAAATATTAGGTTATCCTCGAATAATGAGTAGTAATAAAATATTATTAACCCCATTCTAGAAATAACCACTTGGAATATTTTATTATATTTGGTTAGGATGGGAAAAAGTATTTAAAATTTTATTTAGAAATAATAAATAAATAAATGATTCATTTATCATCTCAAGAAATATGGTTAAGGAATAATTAACAAATAATGATTTATTTAATTATTCCTAAGGGATTTAGTCAAACTTGACAAGCAATAATAATCAATTGGTGATTAATTAATTATTCCTAGAAGATAATTAAATAATAATGATTTATTTAATTTTTCTTCGTGGCTTTAATTATAAATTTCTTAACAAATGTGGTTTATTAAGTAATTTCTCACAGTGAAAGAAATTTTACTATGGTAAAATTGGTTTTACATGGTGTACTTTGATCCATCTAGTCAATTAAGGTTAGATGATCATTTTTTTGTGAAAACACTTATCTATCTATGTGGTGGTCCATCCTATACATCATCCTTGTTGAATATTTTTTCATGACCTCATCATCCTCATACCCTAACCACTTGATTGGTTGTGTTCTATGTGCTATATCGAAAACCCCCCCTGTGGTGACTTCTATAGGCTCAACCATCATGGTGTTGGAGTTAGTTTATCTATAAAGAGTTTGATTTATAATATCCATATAGTGGATATAGCTGACATATCATCCAATCTCCTTCGTCATTAGGAGAGACTATATTATGAACAATTTGATTTCTTAAGGGATGTTAAACATAAACAATATAAGCACCTTTGACAAGCTATATTTCCATTAGAATAATCTCATTTCTTATGAATTGTAATCCTAATATCAAGGGAGCCATATTTTAACTCATGAGATTTACTACTTGTAGACCTTAGGGTTAGAAAATGAAGAATAATGGTTGGGAACGGGTCCCCTAGGGTCAATTTGGGGTTAAAAGCCCAAGTTTTGGGGTTAAAGGCCCAAGTTTTGTATAAAGAATGTAAAGATTCATCAATGTAATGGGTCTGTGAGAGCTAAGAGTGAAGAGTCTTAGCATAGGAGAGAGGCTCTGCAGTTGTGTCCACAGAGGCCTAGTGTAGAAGTTGTACCTGAGTGCACAGACCCCTACAGCTATGTGCACAAACCCCTGCAGCTGTGTGCGCAGAGTAATTAGAGTCTGCAAAGGAGATCTGAACATAAATAAAGAGAATTATTCTAGAATTACCTATGTATGAGTTGTTTTACTTCTGTTATGAATGCATGCGATTATGTTATGTTGAATATTGGGTTCATGATTTAATGTTGTATTGATGCGTGAATCTATGTGTTTTACTTTGTTATATGAACGCAAGTAAGAATATCTATTTACGTGATGATAATCATCATGCATGTTGAAGTTATCCATTACTTAAGCTAGGCTGGGTAAATACAATAGTAAGAGTAATTACAAAGGTGCATAAGTGTTTGAATCACCTATTTAGGGTACATGAAGAACGATGACAGACCCTTGTGAAGATATGAAGGCCAAATAAGAGAAATATATAGATAAGCCCTAAAAATATTATTGGTTTGCGTGAAGGAAGGGTTAGGGTATAAAATGAAATCACTACCATCTCATGGTGAGGAAACTTGGTTCTTGCATCCCCCCATACTACTTAGGATGAGACTTTAGTTTGTGCTCCACGGATTGATGCTGAAAGGGCCTGTAGAGTAGGGATTTGTTTGTCTAATTAATGTGAACCTGGGTCAAGGCCCATCAAACCAACAAATGGTTCCATTGTCGGGACCGAGATCTACATAAAGAGATGTGTGATGTCGCATCACTAGAATCCAACTAAGAAAGAGATCGAAGACTGTTTGGATAGAAAGATCCACCAATTCACGGCACAAGAAAACAGGAATCTATGATTGATAAAAGAATAGCGGCTGGATAGATATTTATACATAGAGATACATGAGATGTTGTTATGTTCCTTTCCAATCAAATTGTATGAGTGGATTACGAAATTCGTAGATGGCCAAGGAAGGTGGAGGTTTGAGGGTCCAATAGTCTGGATCCCGGAGTTAGTGCAGAGATTATAAACATTTGAAGATAAGATCACACGTGATGTCGATCATTGGCTCGATCGTATCATAGGAGGGTTCATGACAGAGTTCATGATCGATACCTCAATTAGTTATAGCTAAGCAGAGCACCGCTTCTTCAAGGGGCTGTGAGGTAAGTATTTAAAGTCTTTAAATACTTGGATTAAGATTCTCTTGTGTGAAAAGTGTCTTATGAAGCTACCTTGATTTTTTGGGCTGTGCGAAATGGAAAGATCTTCAAGAACAGAGGGAAAGAAGGCTCTGAATATAGCTCGCTGATTAAACCTCCTGTGAGTGACGAGGAGGAAGTAGCAGAGGCTTCTTCGTAGAGCATTGTTCAATTGATAAAGCAAGGGTTCCCGCGAATACTGCATCCAGCCACACGGCCTCCATCCTCACCTCCACTGCATACACCTTTGCCTACACCATTGCCACCTCCGCCACCATTCAATATGGTGAAACAGTAAAGCTACCTGTGTTCAAGGGCTTGGGAAATGAGGATCCGGACTAGTTTTGGTTCATCACAAAGGCTGTATGGGAAGCTCAGGGTATCACAAATGATCGAATGAATAAAGAAATGTTGGTTAGTGCTTTGCAGGATTGCATGCTAACATGGTACATTAAGTACTGCACTAATAACTCGATGCTCGTGTTAGCAGATATCCAAAAAACGTTGAATAAGGAATTCAGTAGACCTAAGTCTGAAGCGTAATCAATTGTGGGATTCAAAGAGATCATGATGAAGCCTGGCGAGACACCCTAGGATTTGGATTAGAGATTGAAGTGCATAATCGATGAAGCTAACATGAATCTGACAGATGGGTAGAACCACGAATGGTTTGTGGCTTCACTCCACCCTCATCTAAGGGTTTCACTATCACAACAAAATATTGCGACCTTGGTGGAATCCTTGGAAATTACAATGAGATTGCATGAGACATTGATGCAAGATGCTAATCTGGGGGTTTAGCGAATTCATGCGCAGTTGCAAAACCTTTGCATAGAGATGAAGAGTCTAAAGAAAGATAGAACATCTTGGCTTGAGGTGAATGAAGAAGTTTTATGCTTGAAGTGCAAAATTCAGGGGCATGACAAAGATCATTGTCCAGTCTTTGCAAATTATGTTGCAACAAGAGGAGCATTGCCTCTTAAGCTAGAATATCCAGCAGGGCCAAGTACAGGGCCCATGCTATGGTGTGCTATCTGTCAAGTAGCTGGAAAACATGAGACAAATAATTTCCATTTGTTGCAAAAATTTGTACGGACACCGCAACAACTCTTTTGCAACTTCTGTGAATTAGTGGGTCATGATGAGAAGAATTGCCATGGTTATGAGTTAATGATGGATAAAACGCCCACATATAGTGTGCAGATATAAACCCAATCTCTGAACCAAGGTGTTGGGGGAGCGCGAGGCAAATATCAGGGGCGAGGATGAATCTGAGGTGGAGGAGGACCTGGTAGAGGTTGGGGACAGGTCATTCGTTATAGATGTGGAGGATTGGGACACTACAAGTGAGACTACCTGAATCCAACACATTTGTCATACTGCAATTGTACTCAGTTTGACCATGAAACTGAAGATTGCCCAGTATTTCTAGCTAAGATATGTGAAAAGGGGGCGCAACCGACTGAGAACTTGCAGACGATGAGGGCTGATCCTTGCAAAGAGGATCCCAAGGTAAATATTGTGCTAGAAAGTGGGATGATGACTATGGAAGATAAGGGGAAGCAACCTCAAAAAAGTGAATGGGTCCCAAAGCTCTAGAAAAGGAGTTCAATTTTGATTTGAAGCACACATGGGAAACATTTATGGAAGAAACGAAAAGCTTCGCTGAGGCCTCTACCTCAGTAAGTCAGGATAAGCCAGCTAAAGAGATGGACCCTTCCATGCTTACTACTTTCTTGGACACCTGTATGAAGCTGCTGCATGACAGCAACGCTGTGAAAGGACTACAAGAACTAATAAATAAGTGTGTCGGGAAAGAAAATGCTCCTAATGGACCATGTGTAGTCAGGAAGATTGGTAAGAATAAGGCAAGAAATGAGATGAGGCTCACTCCGTAGATAAGAGAATATGAGATGGATCAAGTAATTTTGGATTTGGGATCGGACACAAATGTATTGCCTAAATAGACCTGGGAGAGGATGGGGATACCTGCACTGCAGTGGTCTCCAATCCAGTTAAGAATGGAAAATAAGCATAAAATCATCCCCATGGGAAGATTGCAGGGAGTGATAGTGGATATTGAGGGCGCGAACGCATTGGCCAACTTCGAAGTGATAGAGATTATGGATGAAAGAAATCCCTACCCCATGCTCCTTGGGATCGATTGGGCCACTGACATGAATGGGGTAATAAATTTGAAGAAGCGGAAGATGATAGTTGAAAAGTCGCTTCACATAGTAGTGCCCTTGGACCCTACAAAAGGACCGCGCTATACTGAACCAATCCATGATTATGAAAGCGATGATGATTTGGACCAGATTTATAAGATAACGACGCAACATCAGGATTGTGTGAATACGACAGCAGATGGTCATATTGCATAGAACCGTGAGAGCTCTCGCACTTCAGATTTAGATGAGGAGTTGGAACACTGGCAGAACTGACTGCATGAAGTATCTACACTGTGTTGTAATATGATGACCAAGTCGATGCACTGTGTATCATCGAAGGTAAGGAATGTACCCTATTATGATGGTTTAACTAATGTTGATAACTTTTTGGATGTATTTGAAAGGGAAGTGCTAGAGAAGCATCTCTTCTAGGACTTAGATTTGGCAATACGCACTACGCCTGCAAGATGGTGGGATACACACAAATATAGTTTTGACGATTGGCATGTGTATAGAAATATGATGAGATTGTAGTTTGTTCACCCACAAATACGGTTAATAGAGAAATATGATGGAAGGAATGACCCACACGATCACCTGGCCAAATGAACTAAGGTTTATGGAGCAGAGCCTGTTAGTGTTAGTCTCTTCAGTCTTCCACCAGTGATCAAATATGCTCTTATAAAGTGGTCTTGGGGTGTCGAAATCAATTTGTTTTCATTTCAGTGAGTCTTCAAATAAAAATTTGGTCACTGGGTATTAGGTCTAGGATTTGTTTTCACTCCTTCCAAAGTATTTCAAGTATTGGTCTATGTCACCATTCGGTTGAGTGTATCATCATTCAAAGAGTTTTCATCATTATTTCAAGTTCCAATGGGTCATTTTACACCTTGTTTGTGCTTCAGTTGTGATTAGGTAAGGCTCATTTCCCTCTCCTAGGGTTTTGAAGGTAATTTTCCTTGGATGGTCAAATCATCGACAAAACTTGTATCCTAATGCTCATACGCCTTTCTAACCCTTAAAATACCTTCTCAAAAACTTTCCATCACTGATATCCCTTAAATTCATCATTTTTTCACAAACCCTAGCCTATTGCTACAATTTGACACTTTTCTAGGTTAGGCCCGTGTTTATCTCTTTTGGACCCCTTCCCCTCACTCAATCTTTGAAATTCCACTTTCCCCTACTTCCTAACATACCTCCCTACTTCCAAAAAAATTTCTAAAGAAATTAGAATCCCATCATCCCCTTCATTTCCCTTCATTTCTACAAATCCCCTATTCCACACATCAGGATAAGTTTTATTCAAATGATGTTTCTGAGCAAGAAAAGATGAATTTGATAAAAATGAGAGAGGTGTTTGTCCATCATAGACTCAAGAAGAAAAACCTCCTTTATTTTTTATACAAGCCTCATGGTTTGGGAGAAATGTTCAAAACATCATTTGCCTTTAGAGAGTTGTTGCACTTCTGGAGTGACTTTGGGAAAATCAAGATTTATCCTAGCTGGAATGTCAAAAAGACTTGCTTGATGAGTCAAATGATAAATAGACACAAATATATTTCCAATGAGATATCATGACCTCAATTTAAAGTTGCAGAAGACCTCAAAAAGTTGACTGGAACAACATTCTGCATTTTGGTAGCCTCATTCTGCATATTTTGACCAGTCTTGGGAGATTGAGCTTTTGACAGGGTAAATGAACTCCAAATTGAAAACTTCAAGATGTTCTGGAAACTAGACTCAACAAGATTTACAAAGAGCTATCCAAAGCTCAATGTGGACATCAGGAAGGCACTTAAAAGTTTATTTGAAGTTGGCACTGAGCACTCACTTCAGGGGTTGTGCGTTTACCCGACACTACGCGTTTACTCGGCACTGCGCGTTCCCTTCAGACATTATGCACTCCCTTCATGCACTGTGCACTTGGTCAGTTTTGCATACCCTCATTTTTCAAGCTTTCAAAATATATCCTAGGACCTAAAACAAGTAAGTATTTCCATTTCCCTCTCATTAAGGTTATTTCGTTCATGCTTGAAGAATGAAAATTACATGGTGCTAGTCTCTCACTCCAAACCCTAAGTCTTTCTCCTAAACTATAGTTTTACAAGAAAATTTCCCATTTCCCAAAAAACACCTAATCTACACCCTATATTATCCCTTAAAATTTTATATCCTTACCCCATCAAACCCTCATTTACTCTCATCTACCCTTCCCTTCCTTTTTCCTCCCTACACCCTTGCATACCCATACCATCTACCTAGGGTTTCATTTCAAAAAAACCATGGCAGAAGAAGAAAACATACCATATAGAGAGGTATAAAAGGCTAAGGTGCAGCTTGAATAAGCTTATGGCAAATATGGTGAGCCCATGGAGGAATATATGCCTAGGAGAAGGCTTAGGGCTAGAGGCCTAAAGAGAGCTTTGGAGCTTGGGAAGGAAAAAGAAGCCCAACTTGCAAATCAGCTTACCTTGAATGAAGAAATGGGCCAAATGGCGAATAAGAACAAGGAGTATTGGCTTGAGAGGGCTAACAATCATATTTAGGACCTATTAGGTAAAGCCAATAGAAACATAGAAGTTCAAAGAAAAATGGCCAAATACTATGCCATGAGGGACAAAATTTCTAGAGCCAAGTTCAAAAGGGCTCAAGCAAGAATTGGAGCTTTAGCTCATCAAGAAGAGAAGGACAAGCTTGACCTATTAGTGGAGGCTTCACTTTAGGCTTAGTTACCTTCAACATCAACCATCACAACCATTTTTTAGGAGCCTTTACTCGGTTTTTGCTTTCTAGTTGTTCTTGTCATTTTCAGGCATTTATTCTATCAGTCCACTGGTCAAACTCACAGTGCCTAGGGCGCTACGCACTTTTTTGGGGCACTTTTTGGGGAAATGACCACCACCATTGGATTCAAAAGGCCATGTACATTTGGAAAATCCATGTTTCCAGGTGTGAAAGTCATATTTACTAGGTGAAAAGGCTAGAAAACCACCTAAAATTCATGTTTCTACCTGTTTTTTGAGCCTAGTGCTGCGCATTTGAGTAGTCTTGGGAGGTTACAGTTTTGGAAGGGTAAATCGAGCTCAAATTGGAAACTAAGGTCAGTTTTGGAAACTAGATAGGATATTATTTCCAATGAGATATCATGAGCCAAATTTGGAGATCAGGAAGGTAGTCAAAAATCATCTTGAAGTTGGCACTGTGCACTTCATTCAAGCACTGCGCGTTTGACACTAGCACTACACACTTGACATGTTGCCTATTTTTCCACAGTTTCTTTCAGAAATTGCTTTTCACCTATGGGACTTTGATCTTTTCACTGATGTAATGTGACACCATGATGTAATTAAAGTGTATTTATGTTACCTAGGGTAGATATATTAGATGAAAAGCTTAAATGAGATGAATGAATCAGTTTGCTTCATACTAGGAATGTTTTAGTTTCAGCATCCTAGTCTTTAGCTATCAACTCAAATTTTTGTGCAACTGATTCCTCCTCTCATGGATTCAACCCTTGTGGCTAGGATTTGTTGTTTTAAAGCCTATATTTATGTATTTTCTCAGTCATTTTGTGGGTTGGACTCAGTTGGATGCTCAGAGCTTGATTGTACATCATTGTAAGCAGTTTGGCAAGGAGAGTACAATTTCTTATTTTGTGATAATTTGTTTTCATGTTTTATGTATGCCATCATTCATTTCAGTGCTTCTAGTTGAATGTTTTCAAGTTTTATAGGTATAATCCATTGTATCAATGCTCTGCCTTGGGAAATCAGTCAACATTTCACGCTTTCTACTATTTAAGAAGGATCCATGATTGTCACATGCCCTTCTTAGCTCCTCATCATTCTTAAACACCTCACATCATCAAGCCTAAAGTGCTAAAGCCTATGCCTACCTTGCCCCATAGACCACCTTGCATTTCTGGCCTAATTTCCCAGACCTAAACTGCCCATCTCCTCCTGATCTGACAAAACACCAACAAATTCAATCAAAACCTTCGAGCTACTATAACTAGCCTAAAATCCTTTACCTAATCCAGTCATCTCCACTGAGATCCTTACAGAGAGAGCCCTCTCTCGGCCTAGTAGGGCTAGCTACTTGGCTAAGCTTGGTTTGTGGTTACCCTCGCATTGCCTCCCTTCGGCCTAAGGTCAATCTAGCTTACAACAGAGCCTCGGCCTAAATGGGTACATCTATTTTTTCATACTTTGGATGTAATACCGATGAACTGGTACTTGGAAACAAAGCTCCAGCATGGAACTGAAGAATGGGATGTTTGCAACAGGTATTCTTGATGAGGTTTGACTTTGAGGACAGTATTAATGAGGCATTGCAGGAAGTTAAGGCAGCAATCTTAAGAGTACTGCAGGATCCCTTGGACTTAATTCAACTAGATTTGACCACCCCGATGAGTCATGCATTGCAGTGCTACAATGTGACTGTTGAAGAAGAGGATGAGAACCCGAGGAACATTAACATCCCAGACATTGAAGTTCACCAAGAAGTTGAAGGACTACAAATTGAAAATCCAGATATCACCGTGCTGCTAAAAACAAGACAAGTAAACATTGGGACAAAGGTGGAGCTGATTTTTTCAAAGATTGGGGACTAATAGGATGACGCAATAGTACATAAGGTCATTGAATTGCTGCCCAAATACCAAGACTTGTTCCCTATGATGTTCGCAAACTTATAGGGGATAATAAGAGATTTGGGGGTTATAAAAAGTATGCTGAAACTGGACATGAAGTCGATCAAGAAGAAGCCTTACCGCCTCTATCCGAAGTATAAAGAAAGGGTTTGCTTAGAGTTGGATAAAATGCTTGCGGTGAGCATCATTGAACTAGTAGAAGAGTCTAATTGAGTCAAAGGTACCAGATCACACTCAGTTTGAAGAAATGCTTGTTCTCTGTCCCTTTTGGGATCTTGCTAGGTCATGTGGTATGTAGACAAGGCTTGATGGTAGACCCTACTAAGATCATAGTTATAATTATTTTGGAGGCACCAAGAAGTGTGAAACTGCTACGCCCAACGTTGGGTCATACAGGATATTATAGAAGGTTCATCAAAAGCAATGCCTAGATTACCACGTTGATGGAGAAGCTGCTAAAGAAGGATGCTATGTTATATTGGAATGAAGAGTGCCAGCAAAGCTAAGATGTGTTGAAAGAAAATATTGTCACCGCACCGATCCTAGTCTCCCCGGATTGGAAGAAGGAATTTCATGTGCATGTGGACGCGTCATGTATTATGCTTAGGGCAGTACTGACATAGGCCAGTGAGGGAAAATTGGATCATCCTATAGTGTTTGTAAGTAGGAGCTTGTCTAAAGCTGAGATGAATTATTCAACAATAGAGTGCGAAGGGTTGGCCATGGTGTACACGCTCCATAAGTTTAGACACTACTTTCTAGGCAAACATTTCAAGATGTATACAAACCATTATGCATTGAAGTACCTGGTTAACAAGCCTGTGTTGGGGGGGGCGATATGCAGATGGTTGTTGTTGTTTCAGGAATATGACTTCAAAGTTATTGTAAAGCCAAGATGATTGAATGCTGAAACAGATCACTTGTCACACATTGAAACGGGAGAGGAACCTACTAATTTGGAGGAAGGACTACCTAACATGCAACTCTTTGTAGTGTGTGTTGAGAACAATCACTTTGTGGATATCATACACTTCCTGAAGATGGGGACGACTTTAGAAGGGTATACTAATCAGCAAAAGAAGGAGCTAGTGGTGTGCACGACAAACTTTTCTGTCATTGCAGGGAATTTATATAAAATGGGCTCAGATGAAATTCTATGACATTATGTACCTAAATTTGAACGAAACAACATCCTTGGTAAAGCTCATGGAGGAGCCGCAGGAGGACATTATGCAAGAAAAGCTACAACGTAAAATATTTTACACATTGGGCTATGGTGGCCGACGCTTCATAAGGATTCCAAGGCTTATTGTAAGGCATGTGATGCATGCCAGAGGATGGGTAGGCCATCGCAGAGGGATGAGCTTCCTCTAAACAGCCATTTGAAAAGTGGGCGATTGACTTTGTAGGACTAGTTCAGCCTCTAGGAAAGAAGACGGGTGCGTAGTACATCATCACCACAATTGAGTGTTTGACCAAATGGGTGGAGGTGTAGCCTATGAAAGAATGTATAGGGGAAACAAAAGAAAAGTTCATCTTTGAGTATGTACTAACTAGATTTGGTTGCCTGAAGATTTTGATGAGCGATTGCGGTACACATTTTATGAATGAGACGATCAACGTGTTGACGAAGGAGTCCTAGGTTTATCATTAGAAGAGTACGCTATATCATCCATAGGCTAATGGGAAGGTGGAAGCATTTAATAAGATATTGGAGAATGCACTCACAAAGGTTTGCAATGCACAAAGGAATAACTGGGATATGTACATACTTGTGGTGCTATGGGCTTACAAAATGGCTTGCAAAAATCTGACTGGACAAATGCCATTCATGTTGGATTATGGTGTAGAAGTTATAATGTGGATGGAGTACATTGTACCCAGTCTGTGCATAGCAGAATTGATAGGAATGGTAGATCACAGAGCCCTCAAAGAAAGGCTCACGAAGCTGGCAGAGCTGGAAGAAGATAGACTTTTGGCTAGATTCCATCAGCAAGTTCAAAAGGAGCTCGAAAAGGCATGGCACGATTGGCACATCAAACTACACACCTTCAAGGTAAATGATTTTGTATTATTATATGACAGCACGTTTTATAAATTTCTAGGAAAATTTCAGATGCATTGGCTAGGGCCCTATGTCATCAAGGAGATTACCGATGGTGGAGCAGTTCAACTAGTGAAGTTGAATGGAGAGCTATTTCTAGGGAAGTTGAATGGCAGCCGATTGAAGCCATACACCAGGGATCCGGCTAGATGACTATACGATGGAGGTACAATCTTAGTGCTCTAGGCAGCTGAAAGGAGGCATGGGACTATAAACTACATTGCCTAGGTTGTAGAGCTGCATGACTAGGAGACTGCGCAGAAGGGAGGAATGTCACAGTATCGGTGGAAGCGCGAAGGGAGCTGCACTATAGGAGGAGAGACCATGTAGGGAAGCCAGAAAGTGACCATTGTGGTCACTATTCATGAGTTGATAGTGGGAAAATGGCTAAGTGGAGTGTGAGGGCAGCATTTAACTTAGAATTTAAGAGCGAGATCTGTGAAAATATGCCGCCAATATAGCATTTATGAGCAGATTTTGGGGCGAACAGTCATATTCAAATTTGAATTTGCCTATAAATTACAAATGACCACCTAACGAAAAACACTTTGCATTATGAGAATTAAGGTGTTGATCTATTAGGCACACATGAACCTTGACTATTTCAAGGCTTTGGTGGCTAGTTCAGTATTTGAAAAGTTGCCTAAAGAAACCCAGGAGCTTCTTACTGGACTCATGTCGACGCCCATGGAAACAACCAGTGTTGGAGGATCGATGGCATCTGAGGGAGTTTCCCTTGAGATTGCAAGTGTAGAAGTGCCCACAGAAGTGCTAAAATCATAGAGGTTGCCCAGGCTAAGGCCTACGCCACCCAAAGAGGGTCCCAAGAAAAAGAAGGATAAGCAGAAAGCAACACAATCAGTGCATGAGTCATCCAGAAAGCACCAGAAGGGAAAGCCCACCACACAGGAGAAATGAAAGGTGGTGGACTTAGAATCTGAGGAGGGCATCGAAGATGTGGATATGCGCATAGAGGACATTGACATAGAGGGTGTATACCCTATCTTAAATCTACCTGAGTATATCCCTCTGCACCAGGGTAAGGTGAAGGTCCCAAAGGATACGAATGCAGGGAAATTTCTATTAAATACTCCATTGCTACCACACCAGATCATGTTTGAAGGGCAGTACTTGGCATGTATTCCCGTGCTCAAGCTAGAGGATTCAAACTTGGTAGACACAGAGAGATTCCCCCACATGGCGACTGATACCTTTATGACCTGTGTATTTTATAAAGATTCTAGTGTCAACACGCTAGAGCCACAACAGTGGATAAAGGGGCTGGACAAGGCATGACTGTTAAACCTGCTATGGGTGCCACATTACCACCATTCGACTATAACCCTGATGGTGATCAAACAATTGTGCTTAGTGCACAATGGATGCATGTGGTTAGGAGAACTGATACCCATCATAGTTATTTTGATCCATAAGGTCATGTTGTTACCACATTTGAGGGTTGAATATGGCCATGGCATTTGATGGAAAGAGGGGCAAGCGCGACCTCGCCTCTAGAATGAAGGACAAATTCAAGCTTTCCAAGAAACTACGTGAATACTCAATTTCCAGCATAACCGACCCTACGGTTAAGTTCACCACCCAAATTTTTGGTGGGAAAATAAGGAGGAAGTGTCGTGCAGATGAAGTGTTGGCACTTGTTTTGTCATTAGCAGCCTAATGCACGGATGGCATACAATTTAATTGGGCGCACTAACTCTACTGTAATTTCCTCGCGAACTGCAAAGAAACACAATATGAGTGTAAGACCTTCCATTATGCCTGGCTCTTACTCTCAATTGTGTTGGTCGCATGGTAATTACCAGAGGACAGCCAATCTCCTCCGATTGCGTCAGATCTACTAGAAGCAACAAAGTTCGCTTCGCTCTCAGACACCAATGACATTGCAAGGGTCAAGGATGCTAGAATATTTTGGGTGCTGATGGAGGCAAGCATCCATGCTGCAATAAACCGCAAGCTGAGATTATGCCCAACTATCTTTGAGAAGTTCTTAGGATATGTGGAGTTCAAAGTGAACTTCCACTATGTTTCCATCTGGGTCTGGAAGGACCCCACAAAAAAATGGTATGATATTCCATACCTAGCAATGGATGATGCAATTGTAGCGGTCCTGGAGAGTTGGCCATGAGAGTGGCGCACGGCCTCATACTTATCAGCTAGGCCTAGTAAGTCCACCATGAAGTAGAAGAAGGAAGAGGCTCAGCTGATATGTAGTAGTTGAATGAAAGAACGAAAAAGGAAGCCGAAGACAAAGCTAAGGAAGAGTGTGCTTCTAAGAAGAAGGTAGAGGACGAAGAAGAAGAGGAAGAGCAAAACTCTGACTGAACTCAGAAGCCTCCTTCACCACAGATGGAGGAAGAAGAGAAACAATCAGAACAGGGAGGTGCAGACCCAAAGACTACTCCATTCCGGGTTATGCACACTAGGGAGCAGGAAAATGTAGTGCCATGGATGAAGTTCAAGGCCAGCAAATCATCACTTGACCCGATAACTTTAAATGAAGGTGATCTAAATTATATTGGGGACATAGTGAGGGAGGAGACCAGAAAACTACTATAGCAATAGAAGAAAGCCTCGGTCACCATTCAGACGGGTCTTCATGAGCTGCAGATCCAGGCCACTCAAGTGCAGACCAGTGTGGGACAACACAACATGGTGTCAACTAGCTTAGCACCTGGGACCTTAGAAGCAGTAGAGCTAGTCCGCTCCTTGGACCCCCAGGCTATCGTGCTGCTGGACAGAGCATTGACTACAGAAGTGGAAGATGACAAGGCCACCATCAGTTCTCTCAAGCAGGTTGGGTTAAACTTGGCCAGGCTGCCAAGTGAAGCCCTCCACACTCTACAAGATGGTGTGATCAAGAAATTCAGACCAGAGAGCAGTGCGTGCTAAATGTGATTAGCAAGCAGAAGGTCAACAATGCCCACATGTTCATAGACAATACTTCCATGCTTAATCTCGTTAGGAAGATCACAAAGAAGAATAAGTGCACCACAGCTATGGTAGCTGAGGCCTACAAAACTGTTCCAGATCTGAATATCCTAGAAGATGCACCAGTCAACGCAAAAATTCAGAAGCTCGCTACAGGTGTGCGAGATGCAAGGACAGAGTTGAATAAGGTTCAGTTTGAGCTAAACCTTAAGCTCATGGAGCTCAAGTTGAGGGCCCAAACTTCGACTCCAACAATAATCAGAGATAGGCATGATGCAACTGTCAAGGATGAAGCTACCACAGTAGATTCCGCAGTGAAGGAATGTACTTCACTCTTCAAGCAGTCGCTTGAAGTAGTTACTAGCCTGCAGAAATATCCCAACATATAGTGGCTAGAAATAGAAGCAAGGGAACTACAACAAAGATATGACAAGGTGAAGGTGATGGCACGCATTGTCACCATCACACATAGGTTGGCAAAGCTGTAGGAAGTGAAGGCACTGAAGGAACAGGTGGATGCAGTGTAGCACAATGAGGTAGTACTGAAGGCCAGGTTGGGGCCTTCGCTAGATGAAGCCTATGTGCTCATGGCCTCCATTGAAGGAAAATTTGCTAGTCTGCAGGCAACACAATAGAAAATAAAGACAGATAGCATGGGACTAGTGACAGAGTAGCTGATCGAGCAAGTTAAGCAGGCGGTGATGTAGTGTACTGCCAAGGTTGCAATAGTACAAGTGGAGCTGGGAGGTCTTCGCGCCAGTATAGTGACTCTAGGGTGAGTCACCAGATTTTTGTTGGGGGCCTGTTGGGAACGGGTCCCCTAGGGTCAAATTTGGCGTTAAAAGCCCAATTTTTGGGGTTAAAGGCCCAAGTTTTGTATAAAGACTATAAAGTCTCTGCATTTTGTGGTCACAGAGCGCGAAGATATAAAGAGTTATCAAGGGTTTCTACCCTTAGTTTATGTAACTTGTGTAAACTTTCCATGATCCAGGTGGATATTGGTGGCCACCCACCTATTCCACGTGGACCTCCACCATTGTTCCTTTCAGTTTTTCATTTTCCTTATTTGTAGCACAATTTACTATTTTTGGCAGTTTTTTGGGTCCTAAACTTCTAGAGCTGTTTTGAGGCCTTAAACGACGTTTTTTGGGAAAATTGGAAGCAACATGGGTCTATCTAACGGGGTATTGTGCGCATCAAATGATGATCATATGCCAAGGATACGACCCTGGGAAGTTGATGTACCCATTTACCCAAAACGGGGCCCATAGTTTGGCGCTTCATCTCCTAGGGTTAGGTTTTTGGATGTTTAGGGTTTTCCATTATTTCAACAAGAAATAGATCTTCCAGCCTCATTGTAAGATAGTTAAGAGGCATGTAGCTACCACATCTATTCTCAGAGATAGGCTACCATTGCCTGAGCTAGTTTATTTCCATTTCTATTTGTAAGCATATTTCAATATTTTACATCAATGAAATGAAGTATTATTTCTGTTGCATCTCTGTATTTATGGTCATATCTATAATTCATTCCGTTCCTATTTAAATATGGATCAGTGGCATCAGAGTTGTCTTCTCTTTGTCTATTTTTCTTTGCATGTCCCCAATGAGGTCGGGATATAAGGAATTAGGGTTGGAATTGGTTGAACCTTTGCAATACCAGCCTCGTAAATCCCGATGGCGTCGCATGGAAGATAAAAGGAAAGATGAGGGGGTAGGAGATCCTATCAAAATATTCCTTATAGAGGCCCTTGAGCAACAAAGGAATGCGATGATGAACAACTTTGCCCAGATCCTTCAGCGGCTACCCAAGGGTGACACATCTACTTCCAGCAGCTACTCTGGAAGCACCACACCATTTAAGGTACACGTTAACTTTGATATTCCGATATTTGAGGGCAATATAGATGCAAACTTTGTAGATAAATGGTTAAATCTGCTAGAAGGGTATTTTTCTATTCATGATTTTTCCAGCTAGGGAAAGATTACTTTCACTCTTCTCAAAGCCGCCCCCACATCAAGGACTGGTGGGAAACCTATTGTGAGTAGAAGGATGAAAGTATGACCTCACTATTTTCAGCTGCACCCACTTGGAATTCATTCTAAAATGCCATCAAGGAGCAATACTAACCTGTCAGAAGCTATGAGGATAAGTACATAAAGTGGATGACGTTGTGGCAGGGAAGGGACCAAAACGTGTCGGAGTTTACCAATACTTTTCATACCTTTCACACAAAGTTGGGTATCAAGGATTCTAAGTTGCATTTGCTACTCAAATACCATGGCTACCTATACAGATACATCTAGGATGAGATGGAGTTTCTAGATATCTCCTCGCTCGGTATGACGTACCGATACGCTGTCAAGATCGAGCAAAAGTTTAAATAGAAGAAGAGAGACTTTAGATCTATGAATCTGAAGCAAGGGAAAGGTGCCCCCAAACCACTGATCAAAGGACAAAGCCAAGGCAGGGTGGCCCAGGACAACCTACCAAAGGCATAGGAAAAGAAAAAACACCACAAACTGAAAGAATGACATGAGAAAGTGGTGTGAGTTCCATAAGAGCTCCACTCACAACACAAGTGAGTGTCGGGCCAAGCAGTCGCTGAAGGATGAGCTAAAGTCCTCAGAATCATATGCATGTTTTGACTCTGAGTCAGAACCTAATAAGGGGAATTACAAAGGGAAGCACATTATCGATATGGAGCCCAATGCCATAGCTGCCACCACAATGATCCAGAATGAGGAACCCGAAGATCCAGAGGAGGAGGAGGGCCTTTTGTACTCTTGGATGTCGGTAAAGGGTTCCCTGCTATAGTTCATTGTTGACAGCAGGAGCCAAAAGAACTTCATTTTGATAGAGGTCGTGAAGCAGTTGGGCTTACTGACTATAGTACATCGAAAACCGTACTCCATTGGGTGGCTTCACCAAGGACGAGATCTTCACGTGAGCCAATAGTGTCACCTTCTATATAACATCAAGCCCTTCATGGATGAGGTATTGTGTGGCGTTGCTCCCATTGATGTTTGTGATGATTTATTAGGAAAACCATACTTGAGGAAGTGACATGTTGTGTATCAGTTAAGGCCTCGTGTTGTTATTGTTACTTTCAGAAATAAGTTGTATAAGATACTAGAGGTAGAACCACCTACTGCCATCTCTTCGGTTACTGCAAAACAATGCAGTAAACTCATTTCCAAAACCGGGAAATTTGTTTTCTTGATGATACACCCTAAAGGAAAAAAGAAGATGGTGGCCACGACCTCTAGACAGGGCCCCTCTACATGACAACAATAGATGAACAAGGTCATGGAGGAGTACGAGGACATCTTCACCTCCCCCACAGGGGTGCCTCTGCACTGCCAGGTCAAGCACTCCATCTATTTGACCCCAGGTGCACCACTGCCTAATGGAATAATATATCGGCACTCCATTCTTAAGAACAAAAAAATCAAGAGGAAGATTCAGGAACTACTATAAAAAGGTCACATCCAGCTGAGTTCATCACCGTGTGGGAGCCTGATCGTGTCGGTACAGAAGAAGGATGGGACTTGAAGACTTTGTATTGACTATCGGGTGTTGAACAAGATCACTGTTCGGAATAGGTACCTAATCCCACGAATTGATGACCTTTTGGACTAACTGAAGGGGGAAAAATACTTCATCTAGATCAACTTGAAGTTAGGATATCACTAGGTACCAATCAAACTCTCCGATGTGTGGAAGACTACCTTCAAAGCCAAGGAGGGCCTTTTCAAATGGTTGGTTATGCCTTTCAGGTTGAGGAATGCTCTTGCAAACTTCATGAGGCTAATGGATGACATCTTACAACCATTCACCAACTCATTTGTAGTGGTATACTTGGATGACATCCTGAACTTCAGCTAGAGTTTGGATGAGCACCTCCATCACATCTGACAAATTCTCCAAACATTGCAGTAACACAAGCTATGTGCCAATTTGGAGAAATGCACTTTTGGCATGACCCAAGTTCAGTATCTGAGATACATTATTGATGAATGAGGGGTGCATATGCATCCATCCAAGATCCAAGTCATTTGAGATTGGCCAGCTCCGACCACTCCGACAGAGCCCCGTAGCTTTCTAGGTCTTGCCAATTTCTACCACAGGTTTGTGTTGAGATTCTCTCATATCACTTCTCCCTTGAGGTAAGTAACCAAGGGAGGAGCGAAAGAAAAATTATTTTGGTCTGAATCTCAATAGAAGGCATTCACAGAGTTGAAATGTCACCTCTGCTCGGCATCAGTGCTCACATTACTAGATTTGCAACAACCATTTTAGGTCGAGACAAATGCCTCTGACTATGCTATTGGGGCAGTCCTTACTCAACATAGTCATCTAGTGGCATATCATAGTGAGACACTTTCAGACATAGTCCAGAAGTATCCCACTTATGACAAAGAGATGTATCCCATTGTGCAGGCTTACCGACAATGGAAGCATTACATTTTGGGGAAGGAAATAGTCATCCACACAAACCACCGACCCCTGCAGTTCATACAGACACAAGGGAAGTTGTAGAATGATCACCATCAGAAGTGGTTCACATACCTACAACAATTCCATTTGAATATCAAGTATAATAAGGGAAACACCAATAATGTTGCAGATTGCCTCAGCTTACCACCGATCATGGTGTTAACCATCGTTCTCAACTCTTGTGGGCACGAGACTTCTGATTGGCCACATCCCTATAAAAGCAACCCATAATTCAGCCACACATACCAGACGCTCTTGGAGGGTCAGAATGTTCCAAATTTTCACCTCCAGGATGCCCTATTATGCTAGCTGGGTCACCATTTTGTTTCTTCAAGCGAGCGTGCCAAGATGATTTGGGAAGCACACTATAGTTGGGCTGCTGGGCATTTTAGGGTCAATAGAATGGTGGAAGTACTGCAGAAGTATTTCTATCGGCCGAATATTCGACAGGATGTCGAGAAGTACATTAGATCTAGAACTGCCTGCTCCATTGCCAAACCAAACATCAAGAGGCAAGGCCTCTATACTCTGCTGCCTACCCCTAGTAGACCTTGGGAATCCATCTCCATGGATTACATGTTGGGCCTTCCTTCTACTAAGCATGGAAATGATTGTGTTTTTGTGGTCATCAAAAGATTATTGAAGATGGCCATTATGGCACCCTGCATGAAGAATATCACAACTGAAGCCACTAGTAAACTCTTCTTTGAACGAGTGTCAGTACACTTTGGGATCCCACAACCTATCATCCCAGATCGTGACAACAAGTTCCTTAGTGAATTTTGGTATAGTCTATGGTTGATGCTGAACACCAAGCTCACTAAGTCCACAATTTTCCATCCCCAAACTGATGGCTAGACAAAGGTCATCAACATGATGATCGTACACATTTTGCACATGTACAACTCAAAGCACCCATGCACATGGGATGAGAACCTCCCCTATGTCTAGCACAACTATAACCAGGCTCTCCACTACTCAATTGACCACAGACCCTTTCAAGTGGGCTTAGGATTCCAGCTACTATGTCCCATTGATGTGGCCATGCCCTTTGCAGCTACTAAGGCAGATTTGGCTCATGTCCAGTCTGAAACCGTTAAGGAAAAAAACATCATTGAGAACATCCAAAATATCTGATAGTAGGTACATGAAATTTTGGAGAAATCAAATGGCAAGTACAAGCAACGACATGATACACATCGGGTGCACAAGTTTCAGGTGGGCGATAAAGTCTTGTTGCATATGCAAAAGGAACACCTTATCAGAGCTTATTGGCAACTCAAACCACTACGATATGGTCCTTACAACATTACCAAATCTATGGGAGACAATATATTTGAGCTCAACATTCACCCATTCCTTGGCTTGCACGCAGTGTTCAATGTGGACCGCCTTTGACCATACTTCCCATGATTGCTAGACACATTAGACATTGCAGAACAACTCACACCAACAAAGTTAAATCCAGATTGCATGGAACATGCCACAACTAATCAGATCATGGACACGCAGAGCAAGAACACTCGACAACAAAGGATCCAACTATATCGAGTTGTCAAAGCAGGCCAACCCCTTCACCATGGCAAGTGGCTCACCAGGGACGAAGTTCAGTAGAAGTTTCCTCATCTCATGGAGGAACTCAACCCAATGTGGACCATTGCTTCCTAAGGGGGGAGGAATGATCCAGGTGGATATTGGTGGCCACCGTCCTATTCCACTTGGACCTCCACCATTATTTCTTTCTATTTTTCAGTTTCCTTATTTGTAGCACAATTTACTATTTTTGGCAGTTTTTCGGGTCTTGAACTTCTCGAGCCGTTTTGAGGCCCTAAACGATGTTTTTTGGGAAACATTGGTGAAACATGGGTCTACTAACCAATATTTATAACTCAAAAGTTTCATTCCTTGGTTAGATCTTTCTAATGAGGCATTATGCGCGTCAAATGGAGATTGTATGCCAAAGATATGACCTTGGGAAGTTGATCTACCAATTTACCCAAAACGGGGCCCATAGTTTGGTGCTTCATCTCCTAGAGTTAGTATTTTGGATGTTTAGTATTTTCCATTATTTCTCAACAATAAATAGGCCTTTGAGCCTCATTGTAAGATAGTTCAAAGGCATGTAGCTACCATATCTCTTCTTAGAAATAAGCTAGCATCGCTCGAGCTAGTTTATTTCCATTTCTGTTTGTAAGCATTTTTTAGTATTTTACATCAATGAAATGAAGTATTATTTCTATTGAATCTCTATATTTATGGTCATATCTGTAATTTGTTTCATTCCTGTTTAAATCTGGATCAATCCACCCTTGGTCCACAAACCATGGGATTGTATAAAAAAGGAAGTCTTAAAAAAGTCTAATGCAGTAGTTTTCTAGTATAGCTCAGTTATGTTTTGAAGAGTCACCGATGTGATGGGTCTATTAGAGCTAAGAGCAAAGATTCTTAGCATAGGAGAGAGGCTCTGCAGCTATGTGCACAGAGGCCTAGGGTAGAAGTCCACAGCTGAGTGTGCGGACCCTGCAGTTGTGTGCGCATGATAGTTAGAGTCTATAAAGGAGATCTGAACATCAATAAAGAGAAATAGTTTGGAATTACCTGTGTACAAGATATTTTACTTCTATTATGAATGCATGCGATTATGTTATGTTGAATATTGGGTTCATGATTTAATGTTGTATTGATGTGCAAATATATGTGTTTTACTTTGTTATATGAATGCAAGTAAGAATATTTGTTTACGCAAACATAATCATAGTGCATGTTGAAGTTATCCACTACTTAAGCTAGTTTGGGTAAATACAATAGTAAGAGTAATTACAGAGGTTTGTAAGTGTCTGGCTCACCTATTTAGGGTATGTGAAGGATGATCACAGACCCTCAAGAAGATATCAAGGCCAAATAAGAGAAGTATATCGATAAACCCTAAAAATCTGATCAGTTTGTGCGAAGGAAGGGTTAGGGTATAAAACAACATCACTACCATATTAGGGTGTGGAAACTTGGTTCTTGCATTGCCCCATACTGCTTCAGGTGACACTTCAGTCCACGCTCTACAGACTGATGCTGAAAGGGCTAGTAATGTACGGATTTTCTTGGCTAATTAATGTTGAACCTAGGTTAGGGCCCATCAAGCCAACAATGGTTGCTACAAATTGCATTAGAAGATAACGTATCGTTGTATACTTTTCAACTATCATGGTCTTCAATATATACATAAAAATTATCCATTATGAAACCATTTGGTATGTATATAGGATAATGAACAAACAAAGTAAGCTACAAACAAAGAGAGTGAACCAAAAAATTACAAGTACGACATGCTAATATATCATGATTAATGAGGAAATAAAGATTGCACATATTAGTTCAGCCCTATGTTGGAGATAAATATTGTTGATATTATATTAGCCCTGTGTTGGAAACAATGCCCATGATAACACAATAGAACATGCTAAAGCATTCTTTCCACCTTATTCAAGAAATAGGACATACTAGTATATTATGCTCACATCAATAAGCAATAGAGTATACTAATGTATTCAAAATAGGGTTGTATAAGAAACAACCATATTAGTATGTCCTACTCAAAAAGGAAATAAAAACTTCTCACGTTAAATCAACCCTATGTTGTGTTCATGACACTATGCCTACCATGATTAAGTAATGTTAGCATGTCAGCATTGTACATTGTATCTAGTGTCACAATCACCTAAGGGAACAATACCCAACTAGGAGTAAACACATGTCCTACCCAAGATTTAGATGTACTATTACTCTTACTTATTGTGCTTCCCTACTCTTGGTTAAAATTAACACCCAACCGTTACCCAAAATATTATGTAGAACTGAGGCAACTAACACAGTAGATTTTCAAGCTTAAACATACTAAATTTATGTAGCCTCAGTTTGAGACAATTCCTATCAATTATTCAAATGATTGGACTTGAATTTGGACCATCATACCTTGGTTATGCTAAATCTGGTAGAAATCAGAAGCTACATAAATATAGAGGCTAGAATTGTTGTTCATGTATTTCAAACATTCATTTGGTATGAGTGGCACCGTCCTCAAGGGGAACTGTCCTCAATGAGGTCCATATGAATGAAATAAATACAAATATATATTCTTTCCAACAAGGTAAGTCCATGCATAGGTCTTGAAAGATACTAGTGACAACAAAGTCCTTAATGTATACCAAAAATGGCATTGTTTTAAAAGAGGTCAACATCAATGGAACATATACAAACCATATACTAGTTTTAGCATGGTAATCTATCCCAAAAGCATGCCTTAATGATTACTATTGATAATAAAGTCCATTCATAACTACGTAGACCTTTATGAAGCATAGGATATTTACTAAAAACAATGAAATTAATATCAAACATCTTACAAACAAATTTGTTACCAGTCATTGTTATTAAATATGTCAACATAAGTGTGATAAGCCATACTATTCATTTTAAGTCTTATTTGTGCATAAAATAGATTTATTTCTTATGGTCTGGGATCACTAAGCATGCTTAATAATAAGGAAAAATTTCACCCTAACAACATAAGATCCTTCAAGTGTTTGATTATGGTGCTTAGTGATCCAGGCTTGAGGAAATCTGAGCTTTGCATCATGTAATTCATGACTAATGTGAATAATAACAATACTTTGAATCATGATTTGAGGAGGTACGTTTGGCCTATAAGTTAATAACAGTGCCTAAAGTATTATTCACATTCGACTACAAATTCATGACCCTAGTGTACAAACTGTTCAAACAATTCAATAAGGTACTTCAGAATGCAACTGCCACCCGCTAGCTCATGAAACCTATCACAATGTTTAGACCAAGGACTCTAGAGGTATTTTCCCACCTCTGCCCTACATATGGGAACTTTTTTCATTGTACTAACTAGGGATTCCATAGGTCTTGTACCACCTCCACCCTACATACATGTACTAACCAAGGATTCTAGAGGTCTTTTTGCACCTCCACCATGCATGTAGGAATTTGTTCCAATGTAATAACTAGGGATTCCAGAGGAAGTAATTCTCCACCCCTTAGCCAATGAGGCACTTCAAAGATGAAAATCTCCACCCTTTCCTATTTTAGGAATTCTAGGTATTTTCCTCCACCCTAATATTGCTCAACAACTCCACCCAGTGCTCGGAAAATAGAGTGTGCTTACTTTTGATCATTAAGCATAGATATTGGCCTAGGGAAGCCAACAACCTACACCCTTTTACCAATAATAGAAATTAGAGAAGGGGATCCCCACCTGCAGTTAATTCAGTTGCCCTAGAGAAATTAAAAATAAATCCATCCATGGTAATAAGGAATTTACGATTACAACAATGGTGAACGCATAGTGATTGACTCAGCATTTTTCCCATCAGACCAACTGGAAGTAGTTCATAACAACCAAGTAGGGGTAATACTACTAGTCTACATGCAGGAAAGGGCATAATTGCAATTTTTTACCCTCTATAGGGTAAGGGTAACCAATCACTTACCTTATCATAGTATTCTCCTGCTAATCTAGTTATAGTACGTATTACCACTTCCCCACCCTATGTGTTGCTATAAATTCTACTCACAACGAGCTATTTCTTTGTGATCCTATGCCTTATTAAAATCACCAAACAAAATAAAATGGCTAAGTCAATTCAACAAAAGTTCTCAAACCAAATGGCCATACAAGTAGCTTCCATGCAATTTATAATGTTGTAAAGGATGAGTGACTACCTTGCCTCCTCACAAGTCGGTGAAGGTTTTTAGGCTTGTTACAGAATCCTTGGGCTCCAATCAAGCGATCCTTTTCATCTACTTCCAATCAAAATATTGCACACAAACAAAAATAGATAAAAATTACAAGTTATATTCCATAGAATATTGTCAGCTCAAAACATCGAGAAATTCACTTATAAATCACTGCAAATGTTGATATAAAGGAAATGAACATGAATTTCCATTAACCATATCAATGAGCATACATTAATATACCTCTAGCTTCGATACTCCTCTCCTCATTCTCACAGAGTCTCCCCACTACAATGAAGAAGGAACCACAATGGAATGAAGCCCTCAAATCCGAATCATGAAGGCATCATAGACTCTCTGAAGCTCACTCTTCAAAGCTTTGGATATCCAAAACTACCCTCACCCTCTAAGATGACCTAGTATAAATAGGAAGAAAAGGACTCCTGGGAGGATGAATATAGAGCTTAAGACCAAGAGAAGTTAGAGAAACACATCAATAATTAACAGGTAGAATTATATGCCCAACTTAGAATTATGCATGAATTCACGCTCAATGCAAGGACAACAAAACCAAATATGTAACATCATGAAGTAACAATAGAGTTTACATGTCAACAGTGTGTGGGAACCTACCACAATCCAAAGAATGCCAATGTCGTTACAAGCTACACAATACAACAATGACAAATTGTTGACCACTTGATCAAACAGTACCGGGATGGGTCTGCACGATTAAATGATGACCTAAGTACACACTGCATGCAGGCAATCCAACATGAGATTCTAGGTAAAGGAGGAGACAATCCATTGCATCAAAGAACAGGTAACACAGACATTTTGTCTGCACTCCTTTCACTGAAAAGATTGACTAAAATTTTAAGTGTTTGGATTACTTGCAAAGTTCATCATTATACTTGGTTTTCTAATTTAAATCCCGCACGTAAGAAATCTGGGAAAATTTTCTTACTCATTGACTTCAGAAACTTGAACCCTTCCCAAAATAAAAAAAAACTACCCTATGCCATAACCCAAGCCCATGTTGTACACAATACATGAAACAATAGTGTTGTCTTCACTTGAAGGTCTTATGGAATGCCACCAGGTTCCAGTAGCGGAACCCGGTGGACTTTCACTGGTCCACAAGAAGCTTGGCCCACCCATGTATCATTTGCAGTCACTAGGTAGGAGGATGGAAAACCTCCCTACCAACTACCAAGATCTCAAGCATTATCTTCAGTAGGTTGGGCTGCACCCATGCCTTCTACATAGTTTTCTTGTTGTTTGTTTCTTTCATCATGTTTGTTTTGCTTATTATCTTTGCTTTTTCTTTGTTTTATTTTTCTTACTATTTTTGTTCACGTTCATTTTGTTTGTTTGATATATTACTACTTTTGTTTCTGGAAATAAGTGCTGCCAACGACTACGTCCTGGCTTTTGAATAGAGTATGTGGGTGAAATTTGAGGAAACTCGTGACACTACAACACTTGGCCAACCTTATGTCCACCTTCTCTGTAATTGATTGTAAGTTTTGGCTGATGAAGTCCTGATAGAAAATACAAAACATATGCAAAGGAAGTTTTAGTCCAACCATGAACCTGTATCCACACCGTGAACCCCCATGCATGTACTCAGCCTTCTGCTTTGTGTGTTCAAGCTTATCCAACTAGTAGAAATGGAGAAGGGGAAAATATAAATGAGAAAATCTATGTCCGAGGTCTTACATGTTTCTCTAAAGGAACAACCTCTTTTGCTCTTAGTAAGTTGGGATCCCTCTTCCACCCAAAAAATAAATAAGTGCCTACGCACAATCCTCTTGAAAAATATAAAGGCGAAAGAAGAGAAACACTTCCTGTGCACAGAGGTGAAGCATGCAACTCCACCAGGGTATTAACCAGGCTTGATGGTAGTGTAGAAATGTATGTGTTCCTGCGTGATTCCACCGAGGTACTGTGCAGGCCTTTTGGTAGTGGAGCAACACCAGAGATGAAAACTTATAATCTAAAATTATTCAACTCACAAGCTAAACTAGCCTTCCCAGAATTGTAACACAGAGATCTAAGCTCAATTTTTTATTTGTTTGACTGAGTTGGCAAAGGGTGAACCATGTATGTCCATGTGGTAAGTGGGAAACTAAAGTAACTCACACAGTGATTCAATACCACCCGAAAGACCAAGGCCTTGTGTTAGTAATGAACCAAAACAGAGAAGTTGGAGTTCTACTAGTGTGTTTCCAAGTGTTGTAGCAGCTACAACCACCCTCCAAAATTTTGGCCTGCACTAATTTTGGAGCCTCAATTGAAGAGTTTCACTTGATGACTACACACACTCAGGTTCACTCTGTGAGCTCGTGTGAGTCTTTACATCTACCTTGCTTGGTCATTCGATTCATGTCTCTACATGCTGATGTCTAATTCATGCTTGCGACCATGTTCTGGTTATGCTCAAAGTCTTCTCTTTGTGTGTGCTTGTTGTGTTTGCTATGAAAGCATATGTCGCACTCACACATGGAGTCACATTCACTCTCACACAAGTGTCATATCAATCAATCAATGATCAATCATGAGTGTCGTGCTTATCACTTACACCATCAATCAGTCATGTTGAACATGTTTTTCTGGATCATTTGGTCATTTCATCGTCAAGTCATGAGTGTCTGTTCGTATGATCACCTTTGCATCTTGCGATTGTTCACACACTTAGCCATTTTGATGAGATTTCTAGTGACTAGACTCCTCTCTAATAGCCAAACCATCACCTTTCCATCGACTCGATTGATTGTCAACCAGAACAGTGCAGAAGCACCAAGCTAGTCTTTTCAAGCTACACTTCTTGTAAGCAATTCAATCGACTCTCATGCTAGCGACCCGGACAGTCGGACCCAGTAGTCACCCTAGTAATAAATCCACTCAAAAATTGGGGAGAGACCACTAACTTCACCCACTCAACTGATTGAGGAAATTGCATAAACAGGCCGAACTGATGCTAAGTGCCTGTCCCTATTTCCTTCAGAAAATTGTGCAGTTTTCCCAGCCAATCATCCTAGTATTCAATCAACTATTCATCTAAAAAATTGTGCAGTGTTCATGAGAAGGCCTTCCACTGCCCATCAGTTAGCTCAGCTCAGAAATTGTTTAGAGATGATTAGTAGGTTGGCCTCTTGGCTTTAGTGCAATATTCCTTGACAGTAGCCCCTAGTAGAAGATTTCCAGTTCCCTCCGGGAATTGCGCAGTTTCTGTTGTGAGTGACCCCAATAGCCAACTAACAATTCCCTCTAGGAATTGCATAGTTTTGGCTGCAAGTGACCCAAGCAGCCAACTGGAATTTCCCTCTGGGAATTCTGCAGTTTTGGCTGCTAGCCTCTTAGGCAGTTCCCCAGAAAAACTGCACAATCCCTGCCTACTGAACCTTCATGTAGCCTGGCCCATTCCTTTGGAAAATTGCACAAATCTCGCTGTCGAGCCCTGCTACCCATTAATTTTGAAAAATGTGGAGATCATGTCTGCCTTGCCTTCTAGCATCCCGGACTGTTCATCCCAAAATTTGTACAATTTTTCCTCCCAGCCAAGCGAGACCTTGCAAACAGTCATTGTCGACTCAAATTGCCTGTGTCCATCTCTCAGTGATTCTTGCACAGTTTTCATCAGTAGTTTCTCAGAGCCATTAGCTTGCATTACAACCTTGTTATATCTCCAAGTCATCTACATCTGAATGATCATGTGTAATGGTAGACTATGAGGTTTTGATTTGATGTTGTCTCATCATATGTACAGGTACACCAATGAACATGGTAAGATGATGAATGAGATGAATGAAGGGATCACATTTAGAATGACAGGTTCACCAACAGATGAACGAATGAAGCATGCAAAGTGGACAAATGCGACAAACATGCACCTTTGTGAACAGATGAGCCTGTCAAGCCTTCCAACATGCAAGCACAGAACAATGTGTTATAGCTTCATCAAGCAAACCAAGGACCATAGAAGACTCCACGCACTTCGGCATGTGAAGGTGAAGCTATGATACACCATGAATACATCTATCATCCAATAGTACTATAGCTGGAGATGCACTCCAGCAGCAACACAAATGTACCAGCATTGTCATGTCAAGTTATGTCGAGTTACGTCATGAGTTATGTCACCCATATATCCACTATGGGATTCTTGTCAATCAATGTGATATAATGTGGAAGTCCAAGAGACCCACTTGTTGAACAATGAGTCATGTAAGTCGAAAGGTCATGGAAGTGAAATGGTTATGAGGGTAGTCAAACAACCACAAGGGTCAGTTTCACCCTTGGATATAAATACCCCCTCATTTCTACATGAAAAGGACTTTTCACCTCAGCTCCTCCCACATAGCCAAGGGAGTCTGTAATCTTTTCTTTGACGAGTAAGTAATGGATCCAACACCCCGCAATCAGGGTTATTGATGTATGGTGTAGCAATGTGTCTTGGAACTTTTGCTTAATTCAAAAGCCTGCTAACATGCCAAAACATTTTCACACATGTATTGTATTTGTTGTAAGACCACTCTTCAACACTTGTAATTCATGTTGCTTTAACCCGTGTTCTACATTTGAACTTCTTCATTGGTTGTAATACATAATCAATTAATGGAAATGTGTTGTATATGCTGTTAACATTGTCTCACTCATGTAGATTTCTCTCTTGGACATCAGACAAACCTTTCACATGAATCTTGTTGTAACAACCATTGCACTTGTTCAGATTGATCGATGAGTGTTGTATGTGTTATCTTACCTTGTATGTTCTGACTATCACATCTGTGTGGATAGCTCCATCGGAAACTACACATGTCATGTTGTGTTGTGTGTTCCTAGTAGTGTTGGGACCGCTCCCAATCAACCTAGAACTCACTCTCACCCTCTCCCTCGACAATGAAAGAACCATTAACACAAGTGACACTTACACTCACCAGGCACATGAAACTCACTTCTCAAAGACAAAGCGAACCGCTCTCCTGTGCTGACAAGCAAGAGTTGAGGCAATCCCTTAAGACAATGGCAACAGGGACATCATACTGGATGGGACTCCCACACCAAATGGTGTGAGGTCTAGTTGGAACTTCATACCAAGGTGATCCCCTAAATGTTGGTAGGTCTAGCACCATCAACAGAGTCATGCTTGGAGATCAACTTAGGTAGTTGGCATTGCCTAATAGTACGCAAGTGTGTCGACATTCATGTCAACTATACTAGCATGGATGTATGTGCTTGCATTGATGTCCACTAGGATAGTTTTTGATGGTAGAAGATGATAACATTGATATTCTTGATGTGTAAATCTCATAGAGATTCCAATGGTTGATATAGTCTCAAGTAGAGAATCATCATAGTAGAAAACCTACTAGAGAAGCCATAAAATGATGACTATGGCGGTTGGGAGTAGAAAACTTTGGAGGATATTCTACATCAAGCAATCAAATCATATACTCTTGGAGTTACCATAGTTGGTTAGTGCTCAGAAAGAGATTTCCAATAGTATGTGGAAGTCCATAAATGGATCTCGAGATCAAAATTTATTGATAGTTGAAGTAAGGATCTTGAAGTCCTTAAAAGCAGGACGAATTTTAGAACCAGGGAAGCAAGCTAAATTTTGGACCTTGAATTTTGGAATCTTAGGACCTCAAGACATCGAAACATCAGAATATCAGAGTAGGGAAAATATTGGGGAGTGGGAAGAACATCAAAACCCCAAATTTCAAAATGTCAGAATATCAGAAGGTTGACATATCAAAACCTCAAAGGTTTGGAAATTTGGTTTTTCGAAACCTCATAACTTCTTATAAATTGATTTCTTTGAAAAGTGATGTGGGTTTCAGGGAGCATGGTTTGTGAAGGAAATCATTTTCAAAACCAAGGACCAAGGGATGATTTCTCTCTCCTTGGACATGACACATGCAAACTGTTGATTGGACCTTAGAAGCTGATGGTGGTAGATGAAATCAACATGATGTGGTATTATGGAGGACGTGTGGTATCTAGATTCAACATTATTGGGTGGCCTAATGGGGTAAATCCTGGTGAAACGTGTCACTACTATAGGGATTAATGGACAGGTGTTTGGATGATGTAGAAACACTCAAGGATCTTCCCAAGATCCTTGGTAGATTGTAAGATTAGTTGCAGTTGTTACAATTATGCATGCATATCTATGTTTAACAATTGAATATCAAAACAAGAAGGACTTAGTACCTAAAGTCTTAGTGTGGTGTTGTTGGAGAGTGCAACGTAGCTAGCTAGAAGACCCCTGAGCTGGCTCCAAATCAAAACCTACAAATAGATAAGACAAGTGTAATATCACAACATAAAACTTTGATAAACAATGCATGAATATATAAATATATCTAATTGCATATATCTAAGCCACTCATAATAACGACATCTCATAAACATATAAATAAGTTATACTACTAGCATTAGGAAGTGGAGAACACAATTGTAGTTCTATATTGATGTAGAAAAGAGTGATTACAACCATCAGTTATATCATCCTTCCATTACCCCTCCAGCTCCTCTCTCTCTCTCTCTCTCCCTTCTTAACCTCTTTTGATGACTCTGTCTGAGACTATGCTTAACAGTCAAATAGGAAGTCCATTCAAATGGTTCGACCTCTTACACAGTGGCCCTAGCCTTTCCTATATATCATGTGAGGATAGGGTTACCAAGTCCGTCATGAGTTCCATTAGGAAAAAGTAGTGATGTTGCCATGATTTTATGCTCTTTCCCATTTGTAGATTCCATTAGGAATTAGTAATTCCTCCAAATAGGTCGAGTTCTGATGTTTCCCTACTTTTGTGAGTTGATATAGGAGAGAATCTCAAGATATTTCTTAGTCAACTTGTTCCCTTTACCCATAGAAACTCATTTAGGGTCACTAATGCTCTTCTTGAGGTAACAAGCATAGTTACCCTAGGCACTAAAACACCCTTAGCTTTGCTAGGAAGCTTTGTAAAGTAGCTTTCTAGTGTCTATACACCATTAGCTTGAAAACTAGGCCTGTGAATTTGGTTAGTCCTTCAATCATCATGTCTTTCTCCTCTGAGCTAGTGAGGAGGTCATTTTCATGTACAACATATGCCCCCTAAATTGTGAGATCAGAGGTGATGACAATGGCCAACATACTTTATATTTAACTGTCCTTTTCATTTGGAAAAAGGAAAGAGAGGATCGGAGCTTCGGGGGGTACGAGAAGCCTGATACAACACATATATATAAAAGAACTAAAATTATGTCCTGAGTCAGGCATTCCCATGCTCAATAGCTATGTCAGAGTGATTTTCTCAATAAAGAGATATGATGATGTTGGTTTCCGATAACCATAATGCAAAACCTATGTCATAATAGGATCATTCTAATTATCTATCTCCAAAAAACAATAAATGCAACTTGGGAGAAGAAATAAGGCTGAGTGATGTAAGCCTCTACCTAAGGTCTTGATTTTCACTTCACCACAACAACATAGATCGATACATGTGAATATAGGTGTTGAGGCTGAACATGCATGAAATCGTATGATTAACAATCAATAATGGAGACCGTTAACAGACGTGAGGACGGCCACAAATATGGTGATGGTCTCCAAGATGCACAGTAGAATCTAGCGAGTGTGAATAATGTTTTTGTCATCGAACACTCGTAGAATCGTTTAAACAGGAACCAATAATGAAAATCCCTAACCAAACGCAAGGTGGCCTACCATTGAGCTCTACAAGTACCAAGGCATTGAAGTGTTTCTAGGTCTTGTACCTAGATAGAGTGTTGAAGTCGATAGGAAGAGACCTATCGAAAGGTAGGCAATAAAGTGTCCTAACAGGACAAGAATGATTGTTTTTTGAGTGATATTTTGAGCATTGGGTCAAAGAAACAAAGGGAATGATAAAAGGATATGCTTGTTGGTTTGATGGAGGAAACAAAAGATAAAGGTTTTACCTTGAACAATAGAAGGCATGACAACAATTTTAACCATGCAGCACTAGACTCATGAACACTAAAGAGTTCTGGGATACCAAGGTGCAAGAACATCAGGGTGTATAGGCTAAACTCATAGGATGGTAAGGTTCACATTGAGAGGTCATCACAAGAAAGGTTCATCTAAGGGAGTGATGTGTTCAAGGGAGCGACTACTACCAAAAAACTCTTTTCAAAATATTGAACACAAAGAAATTGTATTGTCCACTTTCCCCATCTGATTAGTTTAGTGAGTCCACACAAGTAAACTCATCGATATTTTCATGTTTTAAGAGTCTGAAAAGGATTGTAAAAGAGTGACTCTATGCCCTATCTGATTAGTTTAATGAGTCCAGATAGGTAAACTCATTGGTATTTTCATGTTTCAAGATTCTGAAAAGTTTGTAAAAAGCAACTCCATTCCTCATCTGTTTAATTTAATGAGTTCAAACAGGACAACTCGGTGGTCTTTTCATATTTCGAGAGTCTGAAAAGATTTTAGAGAACGACTCCAGGGTGGTCCCTTTGTTATAGTTGTGAACTAGGTGTAGCAAAGGTTTAATAGTATATCCAAAAGGGTTCCTTTTCCATAAGTCAATATATTGAGTCTAGATAAAGAGAAACCTATGCTCAATAGATGTTTGCTTCATTTTATTATGAGTACGAGGAGACAGAGTAAAATCTATGTTTGTCATGAAATTTTAATGAGTCATGTGTGTTATAGAAATTTTTGGGCACTTCAACCCCAATCAAAAATGTCCATAAAATGAGGGCTCTTAAGTCCCTAAAAGGGTTGCTTCACTTCCTAAAGGAACAAGGTCAACTGATTACATCATCTTCGAGAAGTTCTCCACTGAAAACTGCTCATAAATGGTCAAAACTAGACTATACTGAAAGCTCCATGCAAAGGGTGCAATGCATATCACCTTCCCAATGTACAGGGTGTGATGCATACTGTTTTTCTCCACTGTAGGGTGAAATGGACGGGAATGGACAAATGGCAGGGACCAAAATGCGAGGTGGAAGATCATGGAATCTTCTAGAAGCTTCCCCTCTTACACTTGCCACTCTATTTTTGACCAGGGATGAGTAAGAGATCTTCATTCTCCAAGTGGAAGCAGGAACTATCAGAGAGAAGACAATAATCAACATCCCAAAAGATGACTCACCTCTCTATAATCATCTATATATGGATCCCTCATCACAGAGATCCAAAGGCTGGAATTTTGTAATCTATAGAGAAGTGTTGTTGGTATTGTGGTGTACATTCACAGTGTTAGGTGATTTTGCTTTGCTTGAGGTGAAAGAAGGGCTTCTTAGCTGGAGGATGATGCTGCGTCAGAGCTGCTCATGGTTATAATCCTCTTGCTACTTTTTATTTGAATAAAGCTATTCTTGTTTCCTTCCATATTCTAGCATACTTGTTTATCTACGCTTGTATATGGTTAATGTACATCTGATCTTGCGTTATTTGTGAATTTAGATCCTTGTTTCTTGCATAGTAGTATGTTGCTGTGATTCTATAGGTCCTTTTGAAGCTGAGCAGACAAAGAGTGAGCAGCAAAACTCTATCGAGAAGGAGAGGGAATCGAGCGCAAGACTTAGGTTGGCCCTCTTGGTTCTCCTCTCATCTATTTCAATAAAAGGAATCTATAGTAGACTTTGATTGTTTGTTTCTAAGATAGCCACCCATCTTAGTGGGAATAGTAGCATCCGTGTGGATGAAAATTTGTTTATGATATCTTCAAGCGATTTTTGGTACAGAGATATAATCATTTATCTCCAGACACAAACATATAGGCCTAATACCTCACGCTCTGAACAACGACGTATTTGATACCAAGCAAAGGACTACATGATCGTCGGTGATACTCTTTACCGTCGTGGTATCCATACTATTCTACGGAGGTGCCTCACCCTTGAGGAGGCTGAAAAAGTCTTGAATGGCTGCCATTCAGGTGCATGTGGGGGGCATCAATCTGGTTATGCTACGGCGCAAAATTTTTTGCAAGCGGGATACTTCTGGCTAACAATGTTCAAAGATTGCATAACCGCAGTTAGAAGTTGTCATGCTTGCCAAATTTTCAATAGCAAAACCAGAAGACCACCCACACTGCTGCAACCAATAGTAGCTGTTGGGCCATTCGCCAAATGGGGCATAGATCTCATGACATGTAACCCCACCTTGACCGAGGGGCATGGGTACATAATAGTCGCGGTGGACTATTTTACAACATGGGCTGAGGCAATGCCTACATTAAACAACAACGGTGAAACGACTGCCCTTTTCTTTTTCAATCACGTAGTCTCCAGATTCGGCATTCCACGGGCCATAGTCACAGATCATGGATCACATTTTCACAATCACATGATGGTTGAGTTGGCTACCAAATTAGGACTATCCCACGATAGCTCTACTCCGTACTATCCGCAAGCTAACAGACAAGTTGAAGCAATCAACAAAGTCCTAAAGCGCATGCTACAAAGGATGATCAGAGCCCACAAACGGGATTGGCACCTAATCCTACACTCGGCCTTGTGGGCAGACCAGACATCGGTAAGAAATGCAACCAGATTCACACCTTTTCAATTGGTGTACGGTCTCGAAGCAATCTTACCAGTCCAATGTGAAATCTCATCCCTCAAACTCGCAATCGACCTTCTCCCTGGAACCTCAGAAGAAGAGGCTCGTTTCTTGGAATTAATCCATTTGGATGAAACCCATCGTGATGCAGCTTCGGCTAACGAGGCTCATAAGAAACGAGTCAAAACATAGTTCGATAAGAATGTCAAACCTCGTGTCTTCTCAGAGGGTGACCTGGTATTACTTTATGACTAGGAATCCGATAAATTGGGAGCAGGAAAATTCAAATCGTTATGGATGGGTCCATATATTGTTAAACGAGTATTGGCAAAAGGAGCCTATGATTTGATGGACTATGATGGGATTCCACTGGCGCAACCTCGCAACGGGTTGTACCTAAAATGCTACTATGCTTGATCTCGCATAGTAGTCCTCGTGCTTTTGTTACATTTTTTTTTCACCAAGAGCTTTTAATTTGGTTAAGTAATCCACTTTTTTCATTCGTTGTAGATGTCGAATCTACTGGAATCATTCATTGGATATGCCGACGGAGCAAGTTGTAGCTCGCGGAATCTGCCTTCCGCAGCATGGGCCATTTTCAATCCTAGCGGTGAGTTAATAAGTTTCGGAGGAGTATGTATTGGTTAGTCTACGAACAATATCACTGAGTGAAACGCATTAATAGAACTCCTTTCTGATGCCATCACACATGGTATATGCCGACTTGTCGTCAGGCTAGACTCACAGCTCGTCATTCTACAACCCACCAACATCTATGTTGTACGAAATCCAACTATCTATCGCATGTTCCTAAGGGTCAAAATTTTGGAAAGACAGTTTGATTTCATCCAATATCAACATATTTCTAGAAGTTTAAACACATTAACAGACTCATTGGCAAATTATGTGTTAGATAGACATTTCCGACATTTATAAAAAGAAGCATCACATCAATATATGCAGCATAAACAATGTAACTGAACCAAATATAAGCTCCGAAAATCAAAAATATATTCCATAACTGTTTATAGTCTATACATAATGTTCTGTAACCAAGACAAAATTGGTCAAATGACCCAAAACTCAAAAATGCTAGGGGGCACCCTAGCCTAATGGTGTTGGTGATAACAAGTCACCGCCTATGCAATCATGTGTAAGAGCCTAGTCCATCGACTCGACACTCCAGTGGTATGTCGCTGCAACTGCAAAGGCAGCTCATCAGTCCTCACGTCCGGGATGCTAAGGGTAAGACCCTCAACCTGGTCCTGTAGTGCCGAAAGATTCTTGGCCACATCGAGATCGCGAAGGATAGCCCTCCCAACTGCTTCTCCTACTGGAGCGGCCGCTGGGTCTCTATGGTGCACTACTGGTCGAACTGGGCCAACATCTACATGAGCACATGAGTTTTGATTAGTATTGATCATAAGAATATAAGAACATTATAAACAACAATGAACAGAGATATGGTCAGAAGAAAATTACCCATGACACCCCACTGCTCTCCAGCCGGCAACACCAAATCCAGATCACCTCGAAAGTCCATACCAGCATATGGGAACCTGGCGTAGACCATCTCCTGACGTTCAAATCACTAAAAGAAGGTCTCAAAAAACGAAATCTGGAGCTGGCCAACATGCTGAGACATGAGATCGACCCATCTCTGCATCCGAGGTTCTGTCGGTGGAGGTAGGCCAAGTGATATATACTGTGGCTGCATCAGTGGGATTCACTCCAAGGTGAAAGCAGTCAAAATAGAACCATAACCAAAGTTCTTAGATCTGTCGCTCTTAACCTTGGTCAACTGTTCCTTCATCACAAAAAGTACTGCATCACACCAATTGAACACCTTTGGTTCAAGGCATTCCAGAGCATACTGCATATAAGATCTGTTGGCTATATGGAGAGCAGAACTACCAGCCAGTCTAGCAAAACTAAACAGGATGGTCCGCAAGGGCCAGTCAGTGATGTCTCGAATGTTGATCTTGCCATCCGCACTCGGCAGAGATCCCTCTCTACAATGCCAGCGAATGTACTCCCTTATAGACTCACCCCCACGGGTGGAACCTGATAAAGAGAGAGGGGCACCATGCCTCGACAAGCCGGTCAGAAAATAGATGTCCACCACTATCAAGGAGATCGATTTCCCCTAATCTGGAATACCTGGTTGATAGGATCCCAAGCATTGATGAAATACTACAACAAACTAATTTGTTGCCTCATGCTCGAGATACGGAAAAACTTCAGCAAGCCACAGTTCCATAATGCAGCTATTATGCCCGGATCATGTAAATCAACAGCATCCTCTTCGTCATGCTCATGTTCTCACCATGTGACAACCATTTTCCTCTGATGAATGTCTGAAAAACAAACAAGGGAAGAGTTAGGATCTTCATTTGGTGAAAACAGGCAAAAATTTCATGAGGAAACCATGCAAAAATTTTCCTCCCTGCGCCCATCACACCCCAGCAAGTGTTCTAGGAGTGATGCATACTTACTAGTCAATGGAGACATCAGTATGCATCGCACCTTTCGACTAAGGAAGGGTGCGATGATCCTAGGGAGAGTTCTTCAAACTCCAAGGGCTCAGCAGAATAGGGAAATGAGCTCAAAATCCAAAATGAAAGGCATGTAATGAAAGAGCATGAGTTTAGCTCCTACCTGGTCCGAACGGTGTCGAGAATCGTCCATAGAATCTCCCAGAATCCGCTGGGGAAAATCAGGGGGGAAAAGCACCTCCAGAGCTCCAACAAGCCAAATTCAATTGAAATGGTAAAATGAGAGGTAAAAAGTCACTTTTAATTTACTATGCACGTAATTGAGGTAAAATATTAGTGTTTGACTCATTTATCATGCATATGTTTTCATTTCTAATCGGTTTGATGAAGCAAATGAACAGGTAGTACTATCTTTCAAAGAACAAAATGTTAAAGGTAAATTGAAAAATCAATGACCATCATGGCGAGCAATGTTGTCACAGAGTTCAAGCTCGTTAAAAAATAAACTCTCCATGAGCAATTTTAGCACATAGTTCATGCTCGTTAAAAAATAAATATAACGCATGAGCAAGTGTTTCTCCCCGCATTTAATCTCGTTAAAAAATGAACGGGTAAATAACCATTGTGAATGCCTTATCGCCAGCTTTTGAGCCTTTGTCATGTTCTCGCCATCACCTCCACTCTGTTTTTAGCTGATCATTCACCCCCATATGATTGTTTACCCCTTCGAGGAACATCTGCAAAGAGTGATTCTGCTAGCCATCCTTGTAACACTGCCGTGATTGGAAAATTCCAAACCTTACCTGGAATCAGCTGCCACCCGAAACCATCACTCGTTCCTCGAAAATGAGTCTTCTTTAAGCTCTTTTCACATGACTCATAAAATATGAAAAGATTGCCGAGTGATTGGCCTCTTCGGCTCATTAAAAGGCATCAGAAGTGCTATCCCTCCTCTATATTTTAATCTTTTTGGACCTGAGGGATTATTACACAAAAAGATCGAGCACTTGTCTTGTTCGGCTCGTTAAAACTATAGAAAATTCATCCCTTTTGTATTATTTTACGATTTTTCGGACTTAAGGGATTATACAACAAAAAAGAATCTTCGGAGTCTTCTTTCCATTTCTTTTAGGCTCTCTAAAATTGAAAGAGACCTAGTTATCTTTGTCATTAAACTCGTTAAAACTAATAGCGACAAACTCATCCAACAGGATGAGAACGAGTTTCACTATTGCTAGGCTCACTAAAATATAGCTACAGGTTCGCCTAAAGGGTGGATTATAGAACAAGCATATGTTATCCTCCTCAAGATTGACAAAAATAAAGAGGTACTGGTGAGTAATGACTGGGGAAAATTGGGAATAAAACAAGAAGAAACTTTATTGGTAGCAAGTCGCTCTTGAACATGACACTTTCCTTCCGCATCCATGCCAAGTTGGGTTGTTCCGTTCACTAGTCTTCACCATTGGTCCATCACACCATCCATCTCTAGGGTTAATGCTACCAATCCATCATCAGTGTCACCGATATGTTCAAGAGAAGTCATTCAGACAATTCACCTAAGTCTCACCCACTGCAATAAATTCATGCTTCATTCCTTCATGACCACCACCCTAAACCTTATATCGTCAGTTTGTTTTCAGCTCCAAAATCATTTGCTTCGTTCCATGCCATTGATGTGGGATTCATTAAGGCCCTCCTACGACGGGTCACTTCTTGTCGACATCAACTCATTATCCAAGAAGTTGACTTAGGAACAACCCTTTTAGTTCTTTGAAGCTTGCATGCCTCAATGGCAAGTTTCTCACTTTCAGCGACAGGTTTACATCAATGGCCTTTGACCGAGAGATTTTGCGTGGTGTTCGACGCCAAGTCCTTTTTCACACCAGGTAAATTGTACTATAGTACCTTGAGGGTCATTGTCATTTTTGGTGATTCCTCTCATGCCTGTTAACGGTTTACATCATTGGTTGGTAATCAAGGGATGTATTTCCATGTTCGACTCTAAAACATTTTTCACATGGATCGACTTGTACTCTGAGTGAAGATTGGGCGAGTTTGAAGACCGCGGATCTAGTTTCATCCATCTGGGATGCGATATATTTAGGAATATAAAAACATCCAGTGTACATCATTACCGAACAGATGATCATCCAAATCAAAGGATGATGTGTCCATATCATCAGTCTGTCACACAGACGATTGTATGTTCTATGTACATAAAAATGAGTTTATAAAGCTGAGCATGGGAATGCCTGCCTCAGCTAGATCATGAAAAAATGTTGTCAAATAATGTATTTAATTGTATCTTATTACAGGTCGCCTCCCAGCTCAGAAAAACTTCAGATCCTCATAGTAAAGCATTTCACCCGACATCAAAAACGATTAATGACCTCATGGTTTGGGGGGCAACTGTTATAGACATTTTTGGGCACTTCATCCCCAATCACAGATGTCCATAAACTTAGGGCTCTTAAGTCCCTAAAATGCTTGCTTCACTGCCTAAAGGAACAAGGTCAACTGATTACATCATCTCCCAGAAGTTCTCCACTAAAAACTGCTCATAAATGGTCAAAACTAGACCATACTGAAAGCTCCATGCAGAGGGTGCAATGCATATCACCTTCCCAATATACAGGGTGAGATGCACACTGTTTTGCTCCTCTGTAGGGTGCGATGGTCAGGAATGGACAAATGCCAGGGACCAAAATGCGAGGTGGAAGATCATGGAATCTTCCAGAAGCTTCCCCTCTGACACTTGCCACTCCATTTTTGACCAGGGATGAGTAAGAGGTCTTCATTCTCTAAGTGGAAGCAGGAACTATCAGAGAGAAGACACTAATCAAGATCCCAAAAGATGACTCACCTCTCTGTAATCATCTATATATGGATCCCTCATCACAGAGATCAGAGGATGGAATTTTGTAATCTATAGAGAAGTGCTGTCAGTATTCTTGTGTACATTCACAGTGTTGGGTGATTTTTCTTTGCTTGAGGTGAAAGAATGGATTCTTAGCTGGAGGACGATGCTGGGCCAAAGCTGCTCATGGTTGCAATCCTCTTGCTACTTTTATTTGAATAAAGCTATTCTTGTTTCCTTCCATATCCTAGTGTACTTGTTTATATATGCTTGTATATGATTAATGTACATCTGATCCTACATTATTTGTGAATTTAGATCCTTGTTTCTTGCATAGTAGTATGTTGTTGTGATTCTACAGGTCCCTTTTGAAGCTGAGCAGACAAAGAGCAAGTAGCAAAACTCTATCAAGAAGGAGAGGGAATCGAGCGCAAGACTCAGGTTGGCCCTCTTGGTTCTCCTTTCATCTATTTTCATAAAAGGAATCAACAATAGACTTTGATTGTTTGTTTCTAAGATAGCCACACATCTTAGTGGGAATAGCAGCATCCGTGTGGACACTATTCCCGTATAACACCCACTCGATGACTTATTTTTGTTTCTGTTTTGGGGCTGTCCTTGTACAAACAAGGCATCACCATTCTTGCTCTCCATATTTTTCCGTCTCATCTCCTCTGTCAGCAATGATGAGATTATTTCATCAAACTACTAGGTAGTTGCATTGCTACCTATTGCAATAACTAGACTATCCCACAAATCTGGTAGAGAACACAACAAACTAATGCACTTATCTTCATCTGAAATTTTAATATCAACAGATGTTAACTGACTTACCACAATATTAAATGTGTTCAGATGCTCTGTCACTGAGTCTCCATCTTTCATCCTTAGGTTATACAACTTTTTCCGTAGGAACAATTTATTCACCAGAGACTTAGATTGATACAAAGTCCCTAATTTGTCCCACAAAGCCTTCACCATAGCTTCCCCTTATACATTCAGCAATACTGAATCTGAGACACACAATCATATTATGTTCTTTACCTTCCGATCCAAATTATTCCATTCTTCATCGGACACTCCCATTGGTTTAGTACCCGGATGTACCGTGATCCACTGATCTTTATCCACCAATAGATCCTCCATCTTGAGTTTCCATAACTCAAAACTCTGACCATTAAATTTCTTGACCTCTATCTTTCCACTGCTCGCCATCTTCTTTCACCACCAGAATCGATCTCGCAGATCTCCCACTGAACAGGGTCTACCACAGGCCCGAGTGAAACCCCTCAGCAACAAAGGCGTCCACTTGAAGCCAAAACAACTCTGATACCAAATGTAGGTTTTAACCTCGTACATAAATTACCTGCATACGAATTCTAAAACATATAAAATAAACAATGTGAGAGCATAACATATAAAACACATATACACAGAGATTTTCCCCTGGATCCCAAAACCGGGACTACCATCTTGAATTTTCATTATGTTCCTTTCAATGTTACAATACATATTTATACATGCCAAAGCATCCAAAATCATGGATTGAAAACCATCGTGTCCAAAAACATGTGCGAAAATCATGGAAAAAACCATAGGTGGGTCCGCCCAACCTAACATAGGTTCCAAAACCAAAATTTTCTGGGGCACTACCCCGGACTCCATAGAGTGGGGTAACCTACACCCGTCAAACCCCCTGTGACCCCCCCACTACGCAATCGGCACAACGAATGGGGAGCTTCACCCCCCTCTAACTCCCCGGTTAACTACGTGGTCTAGTTGTGGAAAGAATATAGCACAACCCAACAACTTCAATCCTTGTTGATGGTTATGTTAGGTTCTCATAATCCTATTGAGATCTATGAAATAAGTTGGATCTATATTTTCATGCATAATTTTTTCCTTAACATTCATCCATTGGATGTGAGTTCTTTCTTAGAGGACTTTCATTGTTTCCAAGTTAATATTATTAATCCTCAAGATAAACTTTATGATCAGATAAATGATTCTTGTTTGGATAGTCCCTTTTCATGTGAATCCCTTGTAGTAGACTAAGGGTTGGAGAGCACATATTTCACAGATCCTTATAGCCCTAAAGCTTGTCATTCTGATTATCAAGATAAAAGTGATTTTGGGTTGGTAGATTTCTCCCTTTCAAACTCCTCCGAGATCGACCATCTTCTTATCCCTTTTGTGTATATCATGAAGTTAATCATCTTCCTGGCACAATATCTCTTTGAGTGTTTGCAATTATTTGGATCATTCAACAGATCAAAACCATTTTGGATATGGATATTATATTCAAATTGACACATGATAATCAAGGAAATTTGTAACCACCCTATACCACATTTACATGCTATTACAAGCTCTCCAGGGTAAACATGAGCTGAGAGTTATTATGACATGACCTGAACTCCAAGTTCCAGTTATGGAAGTGGGGCCTACTAACCATAACTTTTACTTCCATCCATCAGGGACATTAGATCACTTAGGAGTTTGACAACCACCCTTGGTGATCAATCCCTGAGTTGGAACTTCCTTTCAAAAGATTTACCTCCCAACCAAACCCTTGACACACTATGCATGCGGTTGGAAGGCTCCAACCACACCCACAAGCCTTCTTGCATGTAGTTATGACTAAAATATTGTAGTTTTGTGAATGAGGTGGCGAGATCTATGCCACTTTTCAGGGCTGGCCTACATGCCACTGCCCTAAAATTTCTAGATTCAAGTCTTAGGTGATAACAAGTCTGAACAAATACTCAAGCAATATCTTGACCAAGACATTCCTAATACATAATAGACAATTCATCAAACAGATAGTAAACATAGAAGCTACAGGTTTTTGAATGCATATTTGATCATAAACTTCTGAACTTCATCAGAGAATTATCAATAAGGTCCAATGCCCTCTCAAAGGTAGCCGAAACAACACTTCTTATCCTGATGCATTCATCAACCATTCAATCACTTATCAAAGCATGAACAAGATCCATAGCAAGAGAACATCATATAACCATGCATATAACCAATATAAAATCCAAGAAAAACTAGCCATTAGATCAACATAATAACCAGTACAAGTGCTCATCAATCACAATAATACAATATCTTATATTAACATATACAAATTCCAACCAAGTTAAGGACTTCCATGTACCACCCGACCATAGATTTGGGATCAACCAAATATTTCTTTCTTCCCAATAATCTCCATGCCATATTCTAAGCATGAATGTGGGATAATATGGGATAAACCAAAATATACCCAACCAAGGCTTCAAGAGGCCAAATCACCTCAACCCTCAAGCACTGAGTGATTTCACCTAACTGGTCTAGAAATCACTAACATCAAAACAAGCTTGGATGCCTCTGAATTCCTTCACTAGCTCTAGAGGAATTTTCATATCTCCACCCATCTGTCAAGACTTCTAGCAAAAATCCCATGTCCACCCATGACCGTTGGGAATTTTCCCAAGACTTCCTCAACTAGGATCCAAGTCTATCGGCCATCCAAATCTTAATCAAAGAGAGAACCCACTACTTCATGGATATCCGGGAAATGGTAAGGAAAGGATAAAACCACTATCAACCGAGGAAAATCACATGTCAATGACAACAAAATAACCAAAGAACCACATGCATGTACCATGCATCCAAGTCTCAGCAAGGAAAATCACACATGCAACCTGTTATCGTCAGTGAACTCTAGTTGTAGATGTTGATCCAACCATCTCTCAACTAATCACAATTCCTTTACTTGTCCTTTTCTTTCTTCTCTCCAAGTCCAACTGAATTCTAAGATACTCCAATAATGCTCTAAGTGCGCAAGAGTGTAAGAGTATGGAAGAAGAGAGCCAAAAGCTAAAATTGAGAAAAATATGTGAACTATTCCTCTGATGCCTTTTTATCATTAATGTCTAGTCTCTTCCTTTCCTTTTTCCTTTTTCTTCATTTTCATTCATTTTCTCTCTAATTTCCCTTGCATGCATATTTGTGTCTGTTCTCCTATTTTCCTTTATTTCCTTAATTATCTGCCATTTATTGCCTTTTTTCTTTTCCGTTGCCTTCACCAATTTCCATAGGCATTAATAAACCACAAGTGATGCCAAAAATATAATGTGTCCCATGATCTTGGTCTTATTTTATTTACATGAAAAATCAACCAGGGGTTGTTACAACCTTATATGTTAATCAACCAATTTGATCATAATACCACGGATTCTCTTTGTGATTCGAATATGTTTGCTGAAATTCTAATTTCTCATGAGTCTTAGGGTATTCAAATTGGTTGTTTTGAATATCAAGATCCAAGCGCTGAATGGTTAGAGAAATCCTACTTAAAAAGATCCTATGCTAATAATAATCTTCGATCTATTTTGATGTTTGCTAAGAATGACAACACAAATGCAGGTACCTCCAGAAGAATCTTTCAAGGTTTGTTTGTTTGTTTGTTGTTCTAATAAAAAGGTAGGTTTCAAGTTGGTTAAAGTTATTTGTTATGACACATCTTTCCACCGACACACAAGATCTTCAATATTTTGTGCAAGCTATCCAAGTTTTTATATTTTATTTTGCACATTGTTTCATACCAATTTTAATTTCTTGTATCTTTGTGTTTACAGTTCGAGAACAACAATCGCTAGATTGGAAATTTCATTACACTTACTCCTAGCCTTCTAGATGGTTAGGTTAGGAGTAGGTATAGATGCATTTTAGTTTCCCTTGTAGATTCAACCTAAATTTTCTCTCTTTAGTCTTTCCTTTGTTTTCTCACTTCTGTCTTGTCTGTTTCTTTTTAGCTCAGTTCTGCATTTGCTTTGTCCTTTTCGTCTTATTTCCTTGTTTGTCTTGGATTTTATTTTATGCTTTGCTTAATAAGGCCTTGCATGAAATATGATCCTTTTGGCCCAAAATACAATCTAGAAAATATTTGAAAGGAAATTGTGATGACAAACAATGATTTGCTAATCTATTACCTCTTCTCTATTTGGGTTTATATATCTTTTAAAGTTGATGATGTCTGAACGAAAAATATGATTTGCTCGAGACATAAAGCCTTTGGTAAAACTACGAAGCTTGTATCTCTATTAGGATGTTCACTCATGACTAAAAATTGTATTAAATGGTGTTTTGACCTGTCAACTCAATCAAGTAGAGAAGGGAAATGAGTAAAACTTAAAATAAGTATATTAAATTCAACCATCATTCAAATCCCTTAGAAAAGGAACAAAATATATTGAAAAGCATATAAGAAGGATCCCTCTTCCACCTTCTAAATAAATAAGTGCCTTTGAAAATTCTATTATTAACTAAATAAAGATGGGAAGAAGAGAAAGGCTTCCTACACAGAGAGGTGAAGCAAGAAACTTCGCTAGGGTACTGAACAAGCATGTTGGCAGTGAACAAAGGCTTGTGATTCCTTGAGGTGACTTTGCTGAGGTATTGAACAGGCTCACTGGAAGTAGAGAAACACCGATGAATGTTCTTAACTATGATTATGAAAATATTGATACACTTATTATCCTTCTCCCCTATCGAGACAACTCATGCATGACTAGTTTTGTAAATGTATTTGGAGTTGAGAAAGGAAAATAAGAGACTATATCTTTAACCGAGATAAGTGGAAAAGTTGGGGAAATCTACATGGAAAATCAATACTTATGGAAAAACTACGACCTTTCACTTAAAATATAATACCTAAAAAGAGAAGCTGGAGTTTTACCAACATGTCTCCAAGTGTTGATGCTACAATCAACACCCTCCAAATTTTTTCCTACACTTGAATTTTGGAGCCTACTGAGGATCTTGCATTATGTCATCTCATGGTCATTTCATGGTCAATTGATGATTTTTTAAGTACTAAATTATTCTTCTCAATTTATAACTGTCAAAATCACTTTCTGACACATTCTCAACCCTTGATGAATTCATAAGTGCAACATTCTTCCATAAGCTTAGACATGCATTGCACATTCCTTGAGAGTAAGGCTTGCAGAGTGTCTAAGAATAGATCCTGCACAATGTTTAGTTACAATGCTTGTGCAGTCACTAATGACAGTGACTATGTAGTCCATAAGGATAGTGTATTGTGTAATCTATGTCAACAACCAATGCACACTCTCTATTGACAGTCTCCCTCTCACTTTCAGTTGCATTTGCCTCATCATTCCAGTGAGTGTTACCAATTATCACTTTTGTGAAAATTTTCTTTCACAAGTTTCTCTTTCACTTTCATGATTATCATTTTTAATTGTTTTCACTTTAACAAGTGTATTTTTCATGCTATCCTCACTCTAGCATCTGTCACTTTCAATTTCTATAGCTTTTGCAAGTGTTGTTTTCACGTTTTCTTATTGTCGTAAGTGTCACTTGTAAGTATTTTCACTTCTATATGTGTTGCACCTTTACACATAATTAGGGGCATCATTTGTGCAATCTTATGCATTAGATGGTCCTATATATCACAAGAATATTTTCTATACACATTCCTATAGCTTAGCGTACTTTCTAGTCACATTCAACACTTCTGTTGCAACTACGATTTTAAGTGTCATAATGTTGCGTTTCAATTGTCACACTTTGAAATAAGTGTCGCTTTACTGTCATTTCAAGGTATGATTGCTGATAATGAGTCTTATGCATTTTCTTGGTTAGTGTTTATGGAATTGATGTGTGTGATCTATGTTTGAGTCTTGTTTGGATGCTTTTATCTCTCTTACTCTACTGATCCCACACTTAACCATTCTGGAGCTCTTCTTAGTCCTCCTGCCCAGTGCAAGTTATGGCAACATCAATCCCTCACCAAGAAGATGAGAATTGCCTATTCATAAGCCTTGCTAATGAGATATTTCCCTCCCATACTTGTGCACTGAGTCTTCCTCAAGTTCAACTCCTATGATTGCACATTAAGAACTTTAAAAGCATTGTCACCTAACCCTTGATGCTTGTACTGACTCACTACACTGAGCTTTGATCACTTACGCCTTGTGTAGTGTATGGAGCACTTCTAGCTAACAAAAAATATCCCCTTCATCCCCTTGAATAAGTAAATTGTGATATACAAAGGTCCTTCTCCCTTCACAATGTAGTGAACACCTTCTTGACAAGGTGACCTAATCTTCTACTGCTTGCCTTAGCCAACTACACAATATCCTCTTCCAGTGAGCCTTCCTATACATAGGTCACATTTATATTGGACAATCAACCATTGCAAATGAAAACTATGCTAGCATAAGAGCGTACCCCTCAAGCACTGCACATGTCATAGCTACAATGCCTAGTCTTTACTTCTCCACTGAATAGAATCCCTTACTATGCCATGCCTTGTTCTTCTTTCCCTCCTGTCTGTTAGGTTGTTTTATATTCTTTCCATGACTAGCCTCCCTAGATAACCAGGAAGTTAGAGGGGAGGTGGAGCCCTCCCTTCGTTGCACCGATTGCGTAATGGGGGTGTCATAGGGGGTTTGAGGGGGGCGGGTAGCCCCCCTCTACGGGGTTCGGGGTAGCGCCCCGGGGAAATTTTTTTGGCACCCTATATTCGGTGCGAAAAAATTACCTATGGTTTTGTGCATGGTTTTAGCACATGGTTTTGGGCACAATGGTTTTTCAGTCCATGATATTGGATGCTTCGACATGTATATATATATATATATATATATATATATCTATATGTAATATTGAAATGAATATAATGGAAAATCAATCTGGTAGTCCCGGTTTTGGGATCCAGGGGAAATATCTATGTATATGTGTTTTATGTGTTATGCTCTCACATTGTTTATTTTCTGTGTTTTAGAATTCATATGTAGGTAATTCTGTACGGGGTTAAAACTTACATTTAGTATCAGAGCTGTTTTGGCTTCAAGGGGATGCCTTTGTTGCTAAGGGGTTTCGCTCGAGCCTGTGGTAGACCTTGTTCAGTGGGTGATCTATAAGATTGATTATGGTGGTGAAAGAAGATGGAGAGAAATGGAAATATGGAGATCGAGAAATTTAATGGTCAGAGTTTTGAGTTATGGATACTCAAGATGGACGATCTGATGGAAGATAAAGATCAGTGGATCATGGTAGATTTGTGTATGAAACCAATGGGAGTGTCCAATGAAGAATGGAAGAAGTTGGATTGGAAGGCAAAGAGCACAATATGATTGTCTGTCTCAGATTCACTATTGCTGAATGTATCAGGGGAATCTACGACGAAGGCTTTGTGGGACAAGTTAGGGACTTTGTACCAATCTATGTCTCTAGTGAATAAACTATTCTTACGGAAAAATCTGTATAATTTGAGGATGAAATATGGAGACTCGGTGAAAGAGCATCTAAACGCATTTAGTACTGTGGTAAGTCAGTTATTATTTGTTGATTTTAAAATTTCAAATGAAGATAAGTGCATCAGTTTGTTGTGTTCTCTACCAGATTCGTGGGATAGTCTAGTTATTGCAATAGGTAACAATGCAACTGCATTGAAGTTTGATGAAATAGTCTCATCCTTGTTGACAGAGGAGATGAGACAGAAAAATATGGAGAGCCAGAATGGTTATGCCTTGTCTATACGAGGACGGTCCATAACAGAAACAAAAATAAGTCATCGAGTGGGAGATCTAAATCTAGAGGGAGATCTAAACCTCCAAGAAAACCTGTAAAGGTGGTGTTATAGAAATGCAGAAAGGAAGGGCACTACAAAAGGGTCGGTAAATATAAAGCTCTTGAAAAAGGAAAGGGTTTTGATGATGCTCCTTCTGCAAAGGCGAAAACCACATCAAATGAAGGCGGGGATGTGTACTTGGCTTCTTCAAGTACACATGTAGATCATGAGGCATGGTTGATTAAGTCAGGTGCATCCTTTCACTTCACTCCCATAGAGAGTGGTTCTGTGAGCATGAGAAATATGATGGTGGTGATGTCTTCTTGGGGGATGACAGGAAGGCTAGAATCGTTAGTCGTGGAAAAGTAAAGTTGAAGTTGCAAGGTGGAAGGGTTAGAACACTTCTGGGTGTTCTGCATATTCCTGCATTGGCCAGAAATCTGATTTCTGTAAGAAAGCTGGATGATGAAGGTGTAAAAATAGTGTTCAAGAAAGATACCTATAATATGGTTCATGGAGCATTGGTATTGATGCGGGGAGTTCGGATTGGAACTCTGTACAAGCTGCAAGGTAGCACTGTTATTGATGGACGCAACAGTTCTGTGGTTCCTGAAAGTGGAGCAGAAAATCTAATGGTCTCTGGAGAAAAGACCATGCTATGGAATCAAAGGCTTGGACATATTAGAGAGAAGGGCCTTCGAATACTTCATGGTAAAGGTATGGTAGAAGGTATGACTAATAGCTCTCTGGATTTTGATTTCTGTGAAAATTGTGTGTATGGGAAGTAGAATCGGGTGACTTTCCCCTCCGGTGTAAGAGGGAAAAATAGATATTAGAGGTTGTGTACAGTGATGTGTTTGGACCTGTGAAGGTTCCATCACTAAGTAAGTCTGTGTACTATGTATCATTCATAGATGACTTCTCAAAGAATACATGGATATATTTCCTTAATAAGAAATATGAAGTCTTTGACAGGTTTAAATAATTTAAAAGCTCTGGTGGAAAACCAGACAGAGAAGAAGATAAAGGTGCCGAGGATAGATAATGGTGGAGATTTTTGCAGCAAGGAATTTGAAGAATTCTGTAAGAAGTGTGGTATAGCATGATAGAAGACTACTCCATACACACCTGAGAAAAATGGAGTTGCATAAAGAATGAACAAGACGTTGATGGAAAGGGCAAGAA
>APFE030373866.1:0-18966 GCA_000404065.3 Pinus taeda
TGATATGAGGTGCTTATCCCATTGAAGGAGGAACTTATCCCTTCAATGGTGGGCTTGCAACTTCCTCCATTTGCACTATAAATTCATGCATTGGGCTGGTTGTAGGGGAGGTTGAAAGCTGAAGATTCTTGAGGGTAAATGCTGCTGAAAACTAGGCTTCCTTTTTTGAGCTTGTGAGAGGAGAGATCACATACCTTTCATGTCATTTGGGAAGTGAGTGAGGCTTGTCAAAGTAGAGGAGACCCCTGTTGGACCCTGGAAAGGACTTGTGCAACATCAAGGCAAAGGTTGTAAAGTTCTTTTATTCATTAAGTTAATACAATCAAGTTTATTTTTCTCAATGAACTGTCTCTAATGGTTTGTTTTATGAGCTCCTTGATCTTCACAATGAACATGTTTTGTTATACGCAAGTATGCTTTGATGTGCGCTTGTTTCTGTATGCAGGTTATTGAACAGGAACTGCTTGAAGCTGTTGGGATAAAATTGCCTCAAACAAGCTTTGGACTAAGGTAGGGTCTTTTACACTTCATAGTATTCATTATTGAATTGAAGCATGTTTAGAGAGAAATATATTTTCTTGTTCTCTGGTCTGCGAAACCAGAGATTCTGGGTTCGATCCCCACCGGAATCGCCAATTTGTTGGCCGGATAAATCGTTCTTGCAGACAAGACTGATTTCCCTAGTATCTAATGATATCTATCAACAAAGAGAACAAGCAAACCTATTTCTCTCTAAACATGCTTCAATTCAATAATGAATACTATGAAGTGTAAAAGACCCTACCTCAGTCCAACGCTTGTTTGAGGCAGTTTTATCCCAACAGCTTCAAGCAGTTCCCGTTCAATAACCTGCATACACCAACAAGTAGGGGTCTCCTCTACTTTGACAAGCATAACTCACTTCCCAAATGACATGAAAGGTATGTGATCTCTCCTCTCACAAGCTCAAAAAGGAAGCCTAGTTTTCAGCAGCATTTAGCCTCAAGAATCTTCAACTTTCAACCCCCTTACAACCAGCCCAATGCATGAATTTATAGTGCAAATGGAGGAAGTTGCAGGTCCACCATTGAAGGGATAAGTTCCTCCTTCAATGGGATAGGCAACTCATATCATGGAGTTAGCTCCCTTAGTTATGGAATGGATGAACCAAGGTGGAGCAGACTTGCCAGCGTAATATTCCTTCTAGAAGTGTCTAGAAGTGACCCAAGATAAGTTTTTAAGAATGAACTCATGCCTTTTTAACTTTTATAGGGGTTCGCACCCATCACTAAATATAAAGAGCGGTCAGGTTCGCAAGAAACATGACCATTAGGTGCAGCACCGCAGGAAATATTAGGAGAAAGTGCGAAACCAGGGTTTGAGACATTTTTAAGGTCTTTCTCCCATTTTCAAGGCTTGACATGAAGAGCTGAGGTTTAAGACTTGCAACAGAGGAATGTATGAGTATTGATGGACTCACACAATTGTAGAAAGTCATGGTGACAACTGTTTGTGTAACACATAGCTTGGATTTATAATATTAGTTCCTTAGGTTTAATATTATTCCCTTGGGTTCATAATCCCTATGTTGCATTGTGACAAATATTGTCTCAATATGATAATCATGGTCAACCATGGTCAAGATTGGTCAATCATGGTCAACCATGTTTTATAAAATCAAACATGGTCATCCATGGTAAATCATGGTCAACCATGGTTGAACGTCCTGTTGTGACAAATATTTTCTTAATATCAAAATCAACCATGGTTAAGCATGGTCAACCATGGTTGAACGTCCCGTTGTGACAAATATTTTATTAATATGAAAATTAACCATGGTTAAGCATGTTCAACCATGGTTAGCCATGTTTATTTTAGAATTTATAATATATATCTTATGGTTTACATACCTTGGGTTTATAAAATTAGTCCCTTGGGTTTAATGTTATTCCCTTGGGTTCAGAATCCGTGTGTTGGATTGTGACAAGTATTATCTCAATATCAAAATCAATCATTGTCTCAAACATGGTCCAACATATTGCTCAATATGATAATCATCGTCAACCATGGTCAATTATGGTAAACCTTGGTCAACCATGCTCAACCATGTTTTATAAAATCAAACATGGTCATCCATGGTCAGTCGTGGTCAACCATGGTCATCCATGGTTGAACGTTGTATTGCGACAAATATTTTCTTGGTATGAAAATAAACCATGGTCAATCATGTTTATTTCAATGTTTATAATATTTATCTTAGGTTTTAAATACCTTGGGTTTATAATATTAGTCCCTTAGGTTTAACATTATTCCCTTGGGTTCATAATACCTACGCTACATTGTGACAAATATTATCTCAATATCAAAATCAATTATTGTCTCAACCATGGCCCAATGTCACATTATGAAAAATATTGTCTCAATATGATAATCACAGTCAACCATGCTTTATAAAATCAAACATTTTCATCTATAGTCAATCATGGTCATCCATGGTTCAATGTCGCATTGTGACAAAGATTGTCACAATATCAAAATCAATCGTTGTCTCAACCATGGTCCAACATCAAATTATGACAACAATTTTCTCAACATGATAATCATGGTCAACCATGGTTAATGATGGTAAACCTTGGTCAACCATGGTCAACCATGTTTTATAAAATTAAACATGGTCATCCATGGTCAATCATGGTTGACCATTGTCAACCACGATTAACCATGGTCCTATGTCACATTGTGACAAAGATTATTTAGATTTGAAAATAAATCATGGTCAAACATTGGCAACCTATGTTATTAACATCACATTGTCACGAAATTGGGAAAATATCAACCAAATAATTTATATTTTTTTTTATAACAATATTTAAAAATACTTAATTAATATTTTTATTATAATTTAAAAAAAATAATATTGTTGTATTTTAGTAATAAGTTGTTGTCGTTGTTATTATTATTATTATTAATTATTATTATTATTTAACGAAATATATTAAGTTTAAAATATTATTGTTATTACATATTTATCAATAACTAAAAGGAAAAAAAGGCAGTATATTTGTAAAAGACAAGAGAATATCTTACACCTCTCTAAGGTAGCTCCTAAGAACTTTTGGAGGCAGATTCTAACTAGGAAAACTATAGATAATAATAAAATTGCTTTACACAACTAGAATTCCTATCTTAAAAAGCTTTATGAATCTCTAAATGTCATGGACAACTTTGAAACCCTGCTCACAACGAAAGAAGTTTTCTCATTAGAATACATTGATTTTGGGGTTAAACGCCTAGCAAATGGGAAAGATAAATACATTGAAGGTTACTAGGCAGAAATCTTAAAAATTGGAGGTCTTGTCCTCATCCCCCACATCCACAAGCTTTTCAATCAAGTGGTCAAGCAAGGGTTCCCTAAACCTTTGACTCATAGCATCATTATCCCTATTTTTAAAAGTGGGGATACAAATAACCCCTCTAATTATCGAACAATTCTAATCATCTCTCTCTTAGCCAAGTTAGATGGTATTATTTTGGAAAATAAGTTGAGAATATGGCTTGAAACGGAAGGTAAGCGGGCTAAACACCAAGCAGGTTTTAGAAGGCATCACTCAACAATGGACTACCTCATTACGCTTAGGACCATTGTGGAGGAATTCCACAATGATAAATTCAATCTCTTTTGTTGCTTTGTGGACTTTAGAAAGGCTTTTTATATGGTTCCTAGAAACCACCTATGGAATAGATTAGAAGAGCTAATGGTTCCTTTCGAGTTGAGAGATTTCACTATAAGGTTATACGATAATGTAATTTCCAAGTTAAAGAGAAATGAGGGGTGGTTGAAAGATATTAAGTGTAATATCGGAGTTAAACAAGGTTGCCCCATCTCCCATACCCTATTTGGCATTTACATCAACAAGCTAGAAGGCTGTTTAGAGGAAGCAGGTTGTGCTAGCACGATCTTGGCTAGGATAGTCATCATCCTTCTTCTCTATGCTAACGATATTGTTCTTCTCGCAAGATGCCCATTTGATCTTGATATGCAACTTACACTTCTTAAGGATTTCTGCTCTACCATGGGTATGACTGTTAACATTGAAAAAAAAAAGTTATGATTATCAAATCCAAGAAGGACACTTATGCTAATTTTATGTATGACAATAGTAACTTGGAGGAAGTGTCTTCTTACAAGTACCTAGGAATTGATATTTATCAAAAGCTCAACTGGAACTATAACATTGAGAAAATGATTAATGGGGGGTGGAAAGCTTATTTTGGTCTTGAAAATAATTGTGAAATGACAAACCTCGTAATGTGGGATAGAAAGAAGTTCCTCTTTGAAATTTTAGTCACTCATGTTATCTTATATGGATGTGAGGTTTGGGGTTGTAGCATCTCTAGAGAATCCTGGGGAAAGATTGAGAAAATCCAGAAGTGTTTTATAGTGTATAACCTCAAAATTAAAATCAATACACCCTATCCTATTCTCCTTATAGAAGTAGGTCTTTCCCCTATCAAAAGACTTTCTATGACTAGGCTTATATTCTACAAACACAAAATCAATAACATAGGACACCATAGAATTCCTAAGCTAGATTTAAATTCCAACCAAAACCACCTAAGGCTCAATCGTAGTTGGTATAAAAACACTAGGACCTAGTTAAACCATTGGGACATCGACGAGAATGTTGCATTGCAAAACATTAATAACATTAAAAATATTATTACTTCTAAGTTCAAAGAAAAAATGTGGTGTGAGAAAGATTTAGCAGCTAAAAGAAAATTAAGATATTATAAGGAGGTCATCAACCCCACCCTAGAAGATCAAAAGTATCTCCCGTTTTTAACTAGATGAAAGAAGAAAATTAATATATCCAAGATTAGAACCAACTCTCATGAGCTCCATAGTGAAACGGGTCGTTGGGGAGTTCCTAAAACACCATGGATGGAAAGAATCTTCCATCTATGTGATAATGCAAACATCGAGGATGAAAATCACTTCCTCTTAGAGTGCCCCACGTACAACCACATTACATCTCAATTTCATAATCTGTGTTGCAATACTAACCTTCCTAGCCTTTTACGATGTCAAAGTGATAGTGAGCTCAAGAGGCTTCTCTCCAAGCTTTTTTAGCATAGGAATAAAATCTTAAATCAAACTAAATAATTCATTTTCTTAGGTTTGATAGACCAAAGTTTGGTCTCAGTGAATGTTAACCACCATCATCATCATCATTAAAATAATTATTGTTATTAAGATTAATACTATTATTGTTATCATTTTTATTAATATTACTACTCTTATCAAATAATAATGTTCTTAAATATTTAGATTAATAATAATTATTATTATTTTATTGAAATAATATTATATTTATTAATATATATTTAATAATGGTAATACCAAAAAAGACTTTGGTTATATATTAAGGTTAATGTGGTTGTGTCAATAAATATATTTTTTATTAAAATTAAAATTATTAATAGTTTTCCAAACTTTTAATAATGTAAATAGAATTAAAATACGATAAAACAAAACTTCTAGTTTAATTAATAAAGTTTAAAATTGTAAGAATATTATACTAAATATGCTAAATACATCACCAATTTAAACAATTTAATTTCTATCTGTTAAAAATGAAATTGATTATCTAATATTACTAATCTAAAGAAGATCACACATAAATATTTACATTTCAGATTATTGTCCAAGGCGAAATTGGATTTATTTTTCATTAACAAGATATTTAATGAGTTAGTGATTTATTGAGTCAATTAGTTAATAGCATAGTAAATATTATTTAGCAAATTGGAATGTCGAAGTATATGGAGAGACATTTAGGATTGGGCATTTAAATTGAATTATATAAATGTTTATTTTGGATATTCTATTTTTTTACAAGTAAGATACAAACCTTTTATTAATCAAAGTAAGTTATATGATATACAAGAAGCTATAAATGGCAGGGCGGTAAGGATCCCAAAAAGAAAAAAAGCTTCCAGGCCTTCGCAGCGCAACCCGAGCCTCTCACACATGCACTACAATATTAGGATGAGAGTCCCATAATAAGGGCAGTAAACAGCTAGCACAAGAAAACCCCACCAAGGAGGAAAAGAAACAGATCCAAAGGTCAGTGTGGAAATTGAAAAAGACTGGTTTCCCCTCTTCTCAAAGCGCCACCCATCAACCCCCAAAAGGGACCCTGAACACTGACCAATCAAAGGGAAGGGATCCATGCCCAAGGAGAGGTGGTGTACCAGGCCCACAAAATGGGTACAAAACCTTTGAGTAACCTACACATAAAATCCTGACCGTTGAGAGAGGCGACCGAATCCCATGCTCCTCGACGATATCGCACAGCTGAGATGCACGGGGTTAACCGCGTGATGAGAGTGATTTTCTCTCTCATCTCGATGCCATGTGTCATAACCTGAGTGCAATCACAAGCTCCATCCTCTAAACTGGAAATTGTCTAGAGCCTGTGCGAAAAACCACTTGTGGTTTCGCGATCATGGACTTGCCAAAAGAGGATCGTCTGAGCAATCCCACTAGCCAATGTGCATCCGACCAAACTGAGCTAACTAAAATGAGTCTCCATTAGAGACCCACTAAGCCAAGAGAGAAATGGCAGTCCAATTGTGTCACTGATCGACTCAAATCCTGCAATTATCATCCCTTTGAGCAAAACCCAAAGTTGAGTTAGGCGATGTCTTCACCGCCCCTGTCCCCGGTGTTAGCCCTGTCCATCCACAAACCCCAGTGTGCATTTACCATGCTGACACAATCCTTCTATAGCTTCCCTGCCAGAAGTAAATCCCATGGATACGACGAATCCCTATCACCATCGACCACGCCTTCGTTTGCCAACCTATTTCGAAGCATATTAGCCTTCCTCCTAACATGGACAAATCTTATCGTTTTAAGAATTCGTAAGTGAGATTGGATACAGTGAAACACCTGCAGCAGCTTCTAGTGCTTTGACGGTTCTAATTTCCAGCAGTCGGATTTTGCGCAATCTCCACGAGAAGTTTCTTACCAAAATCTCTTACTTTTTACTCCAAAAGTAAACGGTAAAAATGAACTTGTAAAAGCCTTTTTTATAAAAAATTTTGAATAAATAAATTAAAATTTATTTATTTTTTCCTTTGAAAAGGTCATTTTGGTGCATTTTTATTAATTTTTAAACAGATATGAGTAATGTTTGCAATTTTTGTGCAGAATATTGGAGTTTCAGGTGAACTTGATCATTTTCAACAAAAAACACATAGGAGTCCTCTTTAAGCTCTTTTCGGACTCGTAACAAATGAAAAGATTGCCGAGTGTTTCTTTGTATACTCATTAAAACGGAATTACAAAGACGGCCTTTTACAGCTCTTTTCCGACCATACAAACAAGAAAAGATTGCCGGAATTTTGTCGTTTTATGTTCGATATTGGTAATAAAAATGACGTGTTTTCAGTCACTTTTTTACTTTTTCAAATTGAAGGCACTAAATATGCAAAGTACTCCTTGGTCGTGATGATCAAGCGGTTCTCTCAAGTATTATTTATACTTTTTTGGGCTTGAGAAACACAAATCTAGGAAAAAGGACAACCGTGGAGTTTTCTTAAGTTTTTCTTCTGACTCCCTAAAATTGAAAAACATTGAGTTTCTCCTATACTGGACTTGTTAAAATTTCACAGTAAAGTACCTGTTCAATTACAAACAGGAACGGACCACTCCTTCTTAGGGTTCGAATTTAAACTAAGTTGGACTCATCCGAAGGATGAGCTTATAATCAAGCAAATGTTATCCTCCTCAAGCTTGTCAAAAATAAAGAGGTACTTGCCGGAAATGGTGGGGGAAAATGAGAAAAATGAACCCGTTTGTTGTACTCTGTGTTTGAAAAACCTTCCGTCACTCTTGAACAGGACGCTTTTATCCACCTGGGTTGGGAAATCCTTTACCTAACAGTTAATCAAACCACTTTGAAAGTCTTCAAGCAGTTTCTGGGTATTAACTTTTGGTCAACTATCACCAAGCCATCTACTATGTTTACGTGTTCAAGAGGTCTGTGCAAATAAACCATTCACCTGCAAAATATTTTTCATCCATCATTGGCCATCCATGAGTTAGTTCTTTCTAGTTATATTTCTTCAGACTTGATCTATGATTTCATTTTATGGGCTTGCCCATGACGGATCGCTTTCTATCGAATCCAACTCATTATCTAGAAAGATGATCTAGAAATCATCAGTACCTTGAAATCTGCATGCCTCAATGGCAGGTTTCCCACCTTTGACAACAGGTTACATCATTGACCTTCGATCAACAGATTCCGTGACATGTTCGACATCGACTCATTCATTCACATCTCATGGATTGTATTGGGTACTTTTAGGGCCATTGACATTACTGGTGGTTCCTCTCAAACTTTTTAACAGTTTACATCATTAACTGGTAATCAAGTGGTTTCTCCCATGTTCGACTTCGACACATCCATTCACATGGGCAGAATCATACTGGTTCGGAAAGTAGAAATGAAGACCCTGGATCTAGTTTCCACCATCCAGGCTGCAAGGAATATTGTTATCATTCTATAGTGGACTATTCATAAACAGATGGCTGTGTCCATACTATGTCCATGTGTTCCTACTTGTGATGTAATACAAAATCATTCCTGTAACAGAGCATTTTTTAGATAGTTCTTAGTCAGTTTTGATCTGAGTATGGGAATGCCTACCTCTGCGATGATATGTTCACATATATATATTTTGCATTGAATATTTTTACAGGTTCAACCAAGGTATCCATAGGACGATCCTTGAAATGATAAAGTCCTTCACTCTTCTTATATGATCAAAAAACCATCCTCATCTACTACAGACTTCACACTTTAGGGGGGAATTTGTTACACAAAAAATTGTCACCATGACTTTCTACAGTTTGTGTGAGTCCATCAATACTCATACATCCCTCTATTGCAAGTATTAAACCTCAAATCTTCATGTCAAGCCTTAAAAATGGGAGAAAGACCTTAAAAATGTCTCAAACCCTATTTTCGCACTTTCTCCTAGTATTGCCTGCGGTGCCGCACCTAATGGTCATGTTTCCTGCGAACCTGAGTGCTCTGTATATTTAGTGATGGGTGTGAACCCCTGTAAAATTTAAAAAGACGTGAGTTCATTCTTAAAAACTTATCTTGGGTCACTTCTAGACACTTCTAGAAGGAATATTACACTGGCAAGTTCGCTCCACCTTGGTTCATCCATTCCATAACTAAGGGAGCTAACTCCATGATATGAGGTGCCTATCCCATTGAAGGAGGAACTTATCCCTTCAATGGTGGACCTACAACTTCCTCCATTTGCACTATAAATTCATGCATTAGGCTGGTTGTAGAGGAGGTTGAAAGCTGAAGATTCTTGAGGGCAAATGCTGCTGAAAACTAGACTTCCTTTTTGAGCTTGTGAGAGGAGAGATCACATACCTTTCATGTCATTTGGAAAGTGAGTGAGGCTTGTCAAAGTAGAGGAGACCCCTGCTGGACCCTGGAAAGGACTTGTGCAACATCAAGGCAAAGGTTGTAAAGTTCTTTTATTCATTAAGTTAATACAATCAAGTTTATTTTTCTCAATGAACTGTCTCTAATGGTTTGTTTTATGAGCTCCTTGATCTTCACAATGAACATGTTTTGTTATACGCAAGTATGCTTTGATGTGTGCTTGTTTCTGTATGCAGGTTATTGAACAGGAACTGCTTGAAGCTGTTGGGATAAAATTGCCTCAAACAAGCTTTGGACTAAGGTAGGGTCTTTTACACTTCATAGTATTCATTATTGAATTGAAGCATGTTTAGAGAGAAATATATTTTCTTGTTCTCTGGTCTGCGAAACCAGAGATTCTGGGTTCGATCCCCACCGGAATCGCCAATTTGTTGGCCGGATAAATCGTTCTTGCAGACAAGACTGATTTCCCTAGTATCTAATGATATCTATCAACAAAGAGAACAAGCAAACCTATTTCTCTCTAAACATGCTTCAATTCAATAATGAATACTATGAAGTGTAAAAGACCCTACCTCAGTCCAACGCTTGTTTGAGGCAGTTTTATCCCAACAGCTTCAAGCAGTTCCCGTTCAATAACCTGCATACACCAACAAGTAGGGGTCTCCTCTACTTTGACAAGCATAACTCACTTCCCAAATGACATGAAAGGTATGTGATCTCTCCTCTCACAAGCTCAAAAAGGAAGCCTAGTTTTCAGCAGCATTTAGCCTCAAGAATCTTCAACTTTCAACCCCCTTACAACCAGCCCAATGCATGAATTTATAGTGCAAATGGAGGAAGTTGCAGGTCCACCATTGAAGGGATAAGTTCCTCCTTCAATGGGATAGGCAACTCATATCATGGAGTTAGCTCCCTTAGTTATGGAATGGATGAACCAAGGTGGAGCAGACTTGCCAGCGTAATATTCCTTCTAGAAGTGTCTAGAAGTGACCCAAGATAAGTTTTTAAGAATGAACTCATGCCTTTTTAACTTTTATAGGGGTTCGCACCCATCACTAAATATAAAGAGCGGTCAGGTTCGCAAGAAACATGACCATTAGGTGCAGCACCGCAGGAAATATTAGGAGAAAGTGCGAAACCAGGGTTTGAGACATTTTTAAGGTCTTTCTCCCATTTTCAAGGCTTGACATGAAGAGCTGAGGTTTAAGACTTGCAACAGAGGAATGTATGAGTATTGATGGACTCACACAATTGTAGAAAGTCATGGTGACAACTGTTTGTGTAACACATAGCTTGGATTTATAATATTAGTTCCTTAGGTTTAATATTATTCCCTTGGGTTCATAATCCCTATGTTGCATTGTGACAAATATTGTCTCAATATGATAATCATGGTCAACCATGGTCAAGATTGGTCAATCATGGTCAACCATGTTTTATAAAATCAAACATGGTCATCCATGGTAAATCATGGTCAACCATGGTTGAACGTCCTGTTGTGACAAATATTTTCTTAATATCAAAATCAACCATGGTTAAGCATGGTCAACCATGGTTGAACGTCCCGTTGTGACAAATATTTTATTAATATGAAAATTAACCATGGTTAAGCATGTTCAACCATGGTTAGCCATGTTTATTTTAGAATTTATAATATATATCTTATGGTTTACATACCTTGGGTTTATAAAATTAGTCCCTTGGGTTTAATGTTATTCCCTTGGGTTCAGAATCCGTGTGTTGGATTGTGACAAGTATTATCTCAATATCAAAATCAATCATTGTCTCAAACATGGTCCAACATATTGCTCAATATGATAATCATCGTCAACCATGGTCAATTATGGTAAACCTTGGTCAACCATGCTCAACCATGTTTTATAAAATCAAACATGGTCATCCATGGTCAGTCGTGGTCAACCATGGTCATCCATGGTTGAACGTTGTATTGCGACAAATATTTTCTTGGTATGAAAATAAACCATGGTCAATCATGTTTATTTCAATGTTTATAATATTTATCTTAGGTTTTAAATACCTTGGGTTTATAATATTAGTCCCTTAGGTTTAACATTATTCCCTTGGGTTCATAATACCTACGCTACATTGTGACAAATATTATCTCAATATCAAAATCAATTATTGTCTCAACCATGGCCCAATGTCACATTATGAAAAATATTGTCTCAATATGATAATCACAGTCAACCATGCTTTATAAAATCAAACATTTTCATCTATAGTCAATCATGGTCATCCATGGTTCAATGTCGCATTGTGACAAAGATTGTCACAATATCAAAATCAATCGTTGTCTCAACCATGGTCCAACATCAAATTATGACAACAATTTTCTCAACATGATAATCATGGTCAACCATGGTTAATGATGGTAAACCTTGGTCAACCATGGTCAACCATGTTTTATAAAATTAAACATGGTCATCCATGGTCAATCATGGTTGACCATTGTCAACCACGATTAACCATGGTCCTATGTCACATTGTGACAAAGATTATTTAGATTTGAAAATAAATCATGGTCAAACATGGTCCAAACCATGGTATACATCAACATTGTCACAAGGATGGAAATATCAACCAAATATTTATATTTTTATAAAACAATATTAAAAATACTTAATTAATTATTTTATTATAATTAAAAAAATATTGTTGTATTTTTAGTAATAAGTTGTGTTTGTTATTATTATTATTATTAATTATTATTATTATTTAACGAAATATATTAAGTTTAAAATATTATTGTTATTACATATTTATCAATAACTAAAAGGAAAAAAAGGCAGTATATTTGTAAAAGACAAGAGAATATCTTACACCTCTCTAAGGTAGCTCCTAAGAACTTTTGGAGGCAGATTCTAACTAGGAAAACTATAGATAATAATAAAATTGCTTTACACAACTAGAATTCCTATCTTAAAAAGCTTTATGAATCTCTAAATGTCATGGACAACTTTGAAACCCTGCTCACAACGAAAGAAGTTTTCTCATTAGAATACATTGATTTTGGGGTTAAACGCCTAGCAAATGGGAAAGATAAATACATTGAAGGTTACTAGGCAGAAATCTTAAAAATTGGAGGTCTTGTCCTCATCCCCCACATCCACAAGCTTTTCAATCAAGTGGTCAAGCAAGGGTTCCCTAAACCTTTGACTCATAGCATCATTATCCCTATTTTTAAAAGTGGGGATACAAATAACCCCTCTAATTATCGAACAATTATAATCATCTCTCTCTTAGCCAAGTTAGATGGTATTATTTTGGAAAATAAGTTGAGAATATGGCTTGAAACGGAAGGTAAGCGGGCTAAACACCAAGCAGGTTTTAGAAGGCATCACTCAACAATGGACTACCTCATTACGCTTAGGACCATTGTGGAGGAATTCCACAATGATAAATTCAATCTCTTTTGTTGCTTTGTGGACTTTAGAAAGGCTTTTTATATGGTTCCTAGAAACCACCTATGGAATAGATTAGAAGAGCTAATGGTTCCTTTCGAGTTGAGAGATTTCACTATAAGGTTATACGATAATGTAATTTCCAAGTTAAAGAGAAATGAGGGGTGGTTGAAAGATATTAAGTGTAATATCGGAGTTAAACAAGGTTGCCCCATCTCCCATACCCTATTTGGCATTTACATCAACAAGCTAGAAGGCTGTTTAGAGGAAGCAGGTTGTGCTAGCACGATCTTGGCTAGGATAGTCATCATCCTTCTTCTCTATGCTAACGATATTGTTCTTCTCGCAAGATGCCCATTTGATCTTGATATGCAACTTACACTTCTTAAGGATTTCTGCTCTACCATGGGTATGACTGTTAACATTGAAAAAAAAAAGTTATGATTATCAAATCCAAGAAGGACACTTATGCTAATTTTATGTATGACAATAGTAACTTGGAGGAAGTGTCTTCTTACAAGTACCTAGGAATTGATATTTATCAAAAGCTCAACTGGAACTATAACATTGAGAAAATGATTAATGGGGGGTGGAAAGCTTATTTTGGTCTTGAAAATAATTGTGAAATGACAAACCTCGTAATGTGGGATAGAAAGAAGTTCCTCTTTGAAATTTTAGTCACTCATGTTATCTTATATGGATGTGAGGTTTGGGGTTGTAGCATCTCTAGAGAATCCTGGGGAAAGATTGAGAAAATCCAGAAGTGTTTTATAGTGTATAACCTCAAAATTAAAATCAATACACCCTATCCTATTCTCCTTATAGAAGTAGGTCTTTCCCCTATCAAAAGACTTTCTATGACTAGGCTTATATTCTACAAACACAAAATCAATAACATAGGACACCATAGAATTCCTAAGCTAGATTTAAATTCCAACCAAAACCACCTAAGGCTCAATCGTAGTTGGTATAAAAACACTAGGACCTAGTTAAACCATTGGGACATCGACGAGAATGTTGCATTGCAAAACATTAATAACATTAAAAATATTATTACTTCTAAGTTCAAAGAAAAAATGTGGTGTGAGAAAGATTTAGCAGCTAAAAGAAAATTAAGATATTATAAGGAGGTCATCAACCCCACCCTAGAAGATCAAAAGTATCTCCCGTTTTTAACTAGATGAAAGAAGAAAATTAATATATCCAAGATTAGAACCAACTCTCATGAGCTCCATAGTGAAACGGGTCGTTGGGGAGTTCCTAAAACACCATGGATGGAAAGAATCTTCCATCTATGTGATAATGCAAACATCGAGGATGAAAATCACTTCCTCTTAGAGTGCCCCACGTACAACCACATTACATCTCAATTTCATAATCTGTGTTGCAATACTAACCTTCCTAGCCTTTTACGATGTCAAAGTGATAGTGAGCTCAAGAGGCTTCTCTCCAAGCTTTTTTAGCATAGGAATAAAATCTTAAATCAAACTAAATAATTCATTTTCTTAGGTTTGATAGACCAAAGTTTGGTCTCAGTGAATGTTAACCACCATCATCATCATCATTAAAATAATTATTGTTATTAAGATTAATACTATTATTGTTATCATTTTTATTAATATTACTACTCTTATCAAATAATAATGTTCTTAAATATTTAGATTAATAATAATTATTATTATTTTATTGAAATAATATTATATTTATTAATATATATTTAATAATGGTAATACCAAAAAAGACTTTGGTTATATATTAAGGTTAATGTGGTTGTGTCAATAAATATATTTTTTATTAAAATTAAAATTATTAATAGTTTTCCAAACTTTTAATAATGTAAATAGAATTAAAATACGATAAAACAAAACTTCTAGTTTAATTAATAAAGTTTAAAATTGTAAGAATATTATACTAAATATGCTAAATACATCACCAATTTAAACAATTTAATTTCTATCTGTTAAAAATGAAATTGATTATCTAATATTATTAATCTAAAGAAGATCACACATAAATATTTACATTTCAGATTATTGTCCAAGGCGAAATTGGATTTATTTTTCATTAACAAGATATTTAATGAGTTAGTGATTTATTGAGTCAATTAGTTAATAGCATAGTAAATATTATTTAGCAAATTGGAATGTCGAAGTATATGGAGAGACATTTAGGATTGGGCATTTAAATTGAATTATATAAATGTTTATTTTGGATATTCTATTTTTTTACAAGTAAGATACAAACCTTTTATTAATCAAAGTAAGTTATATGATATACAAGAAGCTATAAATGGCAGGGCGGTAAGGATCCCAAAAAGAAAAAAAGCTTCCAGGCCTTCGCAGCGCAACCCGAGCCTCTCACACATGCACTACAATATTAGGATGAGAGTCCCATAATAAGGGCAGTAAACAGCTAGCACAAGAAAACCCCACCAAGGAGGAAAAGAAACAGATCCAAAGGTCAGTGTGGAAATTGAAAAAGACTGGTTTCCCCTCTTCTCAAAGCGCCACCCATCAACCCCCAAAAGGGACCCTGAACACTGACCAATCAAAGGGAAGGGATCCATGCCCAAGGAGAGGTGGTGTACCAGGCCCACAAAATGGGTACAAAACCTTTGAGTAACCTACACATAAAATCCTGACCGTTGAGAGAGGCGACCGAATCCCATGCTCCTCGACGATATCGCACAGCTGAGATGCACGGGGTTAACCGCGTGATGAGAGTGATTTTCTCTCTCATCTCGATGCCATGTGTCATAACCTGAGTGCAATCACAAGCTCCATCCTCTAAACTGGAAATTGTCTAGAGCCTGTGCGAAAAACCACTTGTGGTTTCGCGATCATGGACTTGCCAAAAGAGGATCGTCTGAGCAATCCCACTAGCCAATGTGCATCCGACCAAACTGAGCTAACTAAAATGAGTCTCCATTAGAGACCCACTAAGCCAAGAGAGAAATGGCAGTCCAATTGTGTCACTGATCGACTCAAATCCTGCAATTATCATCCCTTTGAGCAAAACCCAAAGTTGAGTTAGGCGATGTCTTCACCGCCCCTGTCCCCGGTGTTAGCCCTGTCCATCCACAAACCCCAGTGTGCATTTACCATGCTGACACAATCCTTCTATAGCTTCCCTGCCAGAAGTAAATCCCATGGATACGACGAATCCCTATCACCATCGACCACGCCTTCGTTTGCCAACCTATTTCGAAGCATATTAGCCTTCCTCCTAACATGGACAAATCTTATCGTTTTAAGAATTCGTAAGTGAGATTGGATACAGTGAAACACCTGCAGCAGCTTCTAGTGCTTTGACGGTTCTAATTTCCAGCAGTCGGATTTTGCGCAATCTCCACGAGAAGTTTCTTACCAAAATCTCTTACTTTTTACTCCAAAAGTAAACGGTAAAAATGAACTTGTAAAAGCCTTTTTTATAAAAAATTTTGAATAAATAAATTAAAATTTATTTATTTTTTCCTTTGAAAAGGTCATTTTGGTGCATTTTTATTAATTTTTAAACAGATATGAGTAATGTTTGCAATTTTTGTGCAGAATATTGGAGTTTCAGGTGAACTTGATCATTTTCAACAAAAAACACATAGGAGTCCTCTTTAAGCTCTTTTCGGACTCGTAACAAATGAAAAGATTGCCGAGTGTTTCTTTGTATACTCATTAAAACGGAATTACAAAGACGGTCTTTTACAGCTCTTTTCCGACCATACAAACAAGAAAAGATTGCCGGAATTTTGTCGTTTTATGTTCGATATTGGTAATAAAAATGACGTGTTTTCAGTCACTTTTTTACTTTTTCAAATTGAAGGCACTAAATATGCAAAGTACTCCTTGGTCGTGATGATCAAGCGGTTCTCTCAAGTATTATTTATACTTTTTTGGGCTTGAGAAACACAAATCTAGGAAAAAGGACAACCGTGGAGTTTTCTTAAGTTTTTCTTCTGACTCCCTAAAATTGAAAAACATTGAGTTTCTCCTATACTGGACTTGTTAAAATTTCACAGTAAAGTACCTGTTCAATTACAAACAGGAACGGACCACTCCTTCTTAGGGTTCGAATTTAAACTAAGTTGGACTCATCCGAAGGATGAGCTTATAATCAAGCAAATGTTATCCTCCTCAAGCTTGTCAAAAATAAAGAGGTACTTGCCGGAAATGGTGGGGGAAAATGAGAAAAATGAACCCGTTTGTTGTACTCTGTGTTTGAAAAACCTTCCGTCACTCTTGAACAGGACGCTTTTATCCACCTGGGTTGGGAAATCCTTTACCTAACAGTTAATCAAACCACTTTGAAAGTCTTCAAGCAGTTTCTGGGTATTAACTTTTGGTCAACTATCACCAAGCCATCTACTATGTTTACGTGTTCAAGAGGTCTGTGCAAATAAACCATTCACCTGCAAAATATTTGTCATCCATCATTGGCCATCCATGAGTTAGTTCTTTCTAGTTATATTTCTTCAGACTTGATCTATGATTTCATTTTATGGGCTTGCCCATGACGGATCGCTTTCTATCGAATCCAACTCATTATCTAGAAAGATGATCTAGAAATCATCAGTACCTTGAAATCTGCATGCCTCAATGGCAGGTTTCCCACCTTTGACAACAGGTTACATCATTGACCTTCGATCAACAGATTCCGTGACATGTTCGACATCGACTCATTCATTCACATCTCATGGATTGTATTGGGTACTTTTAGGGCCATTGACATTACTGGTGGTTCCTCTCAAACTTTTTAACAGTTTACATCATTAACTGGTAATCAAGTGGTTTCTCCCATGTTCGACTTCGACACATCCATTCACATGGGCAGAATCATACTGGTTCGGAAAGTAGAAATGAAGACCCTGGATCTAGTTTCCACCATCCAGGCTGCAAGGAATATTGTTATCATTCTATAGTGGACTATTCATAAACAGATGGCTGCATCCATACTATGTCCATGTGTTCCTACTTGTGATGTAATACAAAATCATTCCTGTAACAGAGCATTTTTTAGATAGTTCTTAGTCAGTTTTGATCTGAGTATGGGAATGCCTACCTCTGCGATGATATGTTCACATATATATATTTTGCATTGAATATTTTTACAGGTTCAACCGAGGTATCCATAGGACGATCCTTGAAATGATAAAGTCCTTCACTCTTCTTATATGATCAAAAAACCATCCTCATCTACTACAGACTTCACACTTTAGGGGGGAATTTGTTACACAAAAAATTGTCACCATGACTTTCTACAGTTTGTGTGAGTCCATCAATACTCATACATCCCTCTATTGCAAGTATTAAACCTCAACTCTTCATGTCAAGCCTTAAAAATGGGAGAAAGACCTTAAAAATGTCTCAAACCCTATTTTCGCACTTTCTCCTAGTATTGCCTGCGGTGCCGCACCTAATGGTCATGTTTCCTGCGAACCTGAGTGCTCTGTATATTTAGTGATGGGTGTGAACCCCTGTAAAATTTAAAAAGACGTGAGTTCATTCTTAAAAACTTATCTTGGGTCACTTCTAGACACTTCTAGAAGGAATATTACACTGGCAAGTTCGCTCCACCTTGGTTCATCCATTCCATAACTAAGGGAGCTAACTCCATGATATGAGGTGCCTATCCCATTAAAGGAGGAACTTATCCCTTCAATGGTGGACCTGCAACTTCCTCCATTTGCACTATAAATTCATGCATTAGGCTGGTTGTAGGAGGGGTTGAAAGATGAAGATTATTGAGGGTAAATGCTGCTGAAAACTAGGCTTCCTTTTTGAGCTTGTGAGAGGAGAGATCACATACCTTTCATGTCATTTGGGAAGTGAGTGAGTGAGGCTTGTCAAAGTAGAGGAGATTCCTGCTGAACCCTGGAAAGAGCTTGTGCAACATCAAGGCAAGGTTGTAAGGTTCTTTTATTCATAAAGTTAATACAATCAAGTTTGTTTTTCTCAATGAACTGTCTCTAATGGTTTATTTTATGAGCTCCTTCATCTTCATAATGAACATGTTTTGTTATACGCAAGTATGCTTTGATGTGTGCTTGTTTGTGTATGCAGGTTATTAAAAGGGAACTGCTTGAAGCT
>APFE030373870.1:0-15183 GCA_000404065.3 Pinus taeda
ATTCTCTAACACCTGTCCCTGCTGAACTGAACATGCACTGACATGCAACTGAGTTAATTGATGTATTCATTAGTTGTATCATGAGTTAATAACTTGTGAATTAATTAATAACTAATTCACCCAACTCATCTCTTGTCTATTTGCCAGTTAGACTAAATACAACCAGTTTAACAAAGCTAAACTGAACACAACTCCATCAACTGCACCTCCAGTCCACTAAACTCAACTCACTTGAGTTCTAACTGAAGTCCTGCATGCAAATATTATTCATCCCATAGGTAACCACGTATTTCCTTATGGGATCTGCATGTACCACATCCGTAGCTCATCCTGAAGTGCTCCAAGAGAATAAGACAAAGTTTATAGTCTAAATATTATTGTGAGCTAATAATATTTGACTGTTCTATATTTAGACTGAGCAGTCACTCCGCTGTGATCTAAAAATAGAAGTCCATCTATTTTTCCCAACTTGATCAATTATCCATAAACAGCAACCTGCAATCCATAGACATGATCCATATGTCTAAAAATAGACTTGCGCTAAAAATAGCCTGCGGGCCCACTTAGTGAAGGCGACTCTTTTCACTAAGCTCCATCATCTTGTTGCAATCTCAACAGTAACACTTGGGATCTTTGATACACTTCCTCCCTAGTCTGCTGCAGATGGATGGTCTGATTTATTCTTCTCTGAATGTCATTGAGCTTCACCTAAGCTTCTTGTAGCAACTTCATTACAGGGACTCCTAGAGATGAAGGAAACACAGCCTCCATACCATAAACCAACTCATAAGGGCTAGTTCCAATAGATCTCTTTGTAGTTAGTTTGTCTGCCCATAGTGCATTTGTAAGCTTCTTATGCCAGTTCTTCTTGTTCTCTTCCAGCAATTTCTTAATAATATTGATCAGGATTTTATTGGAAGACTCAGCTAGACCATTACCTTGAGGGTAATAGGCTATGGAATGGCCTAAAGTGATATGGTATTTATGACAGAAACTCATCATTTTCCTGGATTTGAAAGCAGTAGCATTGTTCGTTATGATCTTTTTAGGACAGCCAAATCGGGACAGTATGTTGGTTTCTAAGAATCCAATAATCACTATATCATTGGATTTTCTAGTAGGAATGGCTTCTATCCACTTGGTGAAATAATCTGTAGCGGTGAGGATCCATTTGTGTTGGCCAGAAGAGGGAGGGTGTATTTCCCAATGAAGGCTAAACCCCATTGTTGGAAAGGCTTTTCTGTGGAAATTGGTTTAAGGGGTAGAGGTAAAAGTTTCCTCTTGCCTTAAAAAATTTGACATTTATGTCAAGCGGTGACAAATTTCCTTACATCAGCGAACAGGGTGGGCCAATAAAATCCAGTCCTTAGGATTTTATCTGTAGTTGATTTCCAGTAAAGATGACCACCACAATCCCCTGCAAGAAATTCTTTGAGCACTTTGTCAGCTTCATCTTTTATTAAACAATTCAATAGAATACCTTCATGATTTTTCCAAAATAAGGCATTATCTATAATACAAAATTTTGAAGCTTTCATTTTTTAAAAAGTTTCTTTGTTCTGGATAACCTTGGAGGAGCCTGCAGGTTTAATAATACATGGGTTATATCAGCATACCAAGGTGATTCTAAGAAGGTCTGACTGATATGTGGAGTCGCCATCTCTTGTTCATTATCCAGTTCATTGATATCAAGGACTTGAAAGTTTGTTTCAGTCATGAGTTTAGCCAATCCCTATCCTTTTATAAGCTTTGTAGGTTTTATTTCAATGTCATACTCCAATATATTAGCTATCCATTTACCTGATTTGTCTTCAATTCTCTCCAGAGTTAGGATGTCCTTAACAACATCACTTGGTACATAAGCTATTACATGGGAGTACAATATATAAACTCTGAAGTCTTTAATAGCTTTCACAAGTCCATAAGCCTATTTTTCCATGATTTGGTATTTTAGCGATGCATCTCTAAGTGCTTTACTGAAAAAGGCTATAGGTTTTTCACATCCTTGATCATCTTTGCGTAATAAAACAACAGCAATGGTATGTTATGATGCAAATGGAAATATCATGAAGTCTTTATCAAACCTTGGACTTGTAAGGCTTGGTGTTCTAGTCAAAGCCATTTTAATTTCTTCAAATGCTTGTTTGGCTTCTACTGTCCATTTAATCTTGGAATCCCTTTTTAACATGTTGTTCAACAATATGATTAATTCAGCCGAATTAGGTATGAGTCTTCTTAAAAAGTTGATCTTCTCTAGGGGCTTAAATTTCTTTGACATTTCTGGGGTGAGGCACTTGCAGAATGGCTTGTATTCTATTAGGATCAATTCCAATGCCATCTTTGGAGATGATGTGGCCTAACAGTTTGTCTTCCTCTAGACCGAACAACGATTTCTTAGGGTTCAATGAAATACCATATTTTTTGCATTTAAAAACACTTGTCTCAAATGATCTAAATGTTGCTGATCTGATTTAGAGAACACAGTAAGGTTTTCTAGGTATATAACCAGAAAATCGTGAATCTCTTTTGCAAAAGCTATGTCCATTTCTCGTTGAAAGGTTGCCCCTGTATTCTTAAGTCCGAATGGCATTTTAACGTATTTGAAAGTTCCCTATGGTGCTGTAAAATTAGTTTTTTCTTGGTCATCAGAGTGGACCAGAATCTGGTTAAAACCTGAGAATCCATCTAAAAGTGAAATCCTAGAGGCACCTACTACCCTTTGTAAAATGTGGTCCATCTTGGGCAAGGGGTAATTGTCTTTCAAAGAAACCTGATTTACATTCCTTAAATCAACACACAATCTGATTTCTCTTGTTTTCTTCCTAGTAGGTACTAAATTAGATACCCACTTTGAACACATGATAGGAGAAATTATTCTTGCTTCATATAACCGCTTGATTTCTTTTTCAATTAAGGGAAGTAGTACAGGGTTCATTCTTCTGAGATTTTGTTTGAATGGTTTCTGATCTTCTTTGAGGAGTATTGTATGTTGAATTACAGAGGTGTCATAAGATTTAAGATCTTCATAGCTCCATGCAAAAACATCCTGGAATTCTTTGAACAGTTCAACATATTTAAGCTTTTGATCAGGGGGCAAGGTTTTGGATAATTTTATCATTTTCGGATTTTCCTCAGTTCCTATGTTACAGTCTTCAATGTCTACTTTTAGAGGTTGCATTTTTGGTTTCTTTGGGATATCATTAGAATCAAAGAAATCTTCCAAGGGAGTCAATCCTTTGGGAAAATGGTTATCTTTTAAATCAATAACTTCATATTCTCCTTCAATGATCTCATCAATATCTATTTCTTTTAGATCTTGCATTTATTTATTGGTAAATTTTGTGGGGTGAAGTCTTTGATTTGCATTTTCTACTGAAATGTCTGTTTGTATTTTGTCTGTTTGATCAAATTTACTGACAGTGTCCAGGCCTATATTTGTGCTAGAAAACTCTTCTTCTAGGGTCAAGAAATTGTTGATTTGAATATCATTGTCAAACACTTGCCAATTCTTTATATTGTTAGTTATGGCTAGCCTGTGTCTAATCTCAGTTGTGAACTGATGATTAGGTTCAAATGGTAATTTACAAGTGTTGCTAAGATGTGAGCATGCAAATTATGTTTTCTTGGAATTTTGCCAAGCTGTGTTTCTAGGAATGTGTTGAGGATGTCAATTGTTGTTCCTCTATAAGCTCTCAGTCTGGGATCAATTGTGAGGAAGTTTCCTTTTATCTGTTGAATGACTAAATCAGAATCTCCCAAAACTGATATCCTGATTGCCCCTAGACTTTTGACCAATTTAAGTCCTAGCAACAGGGCTTCATATTCAGCCATATTATTGGTTCATTTAAAGTTTAACCTATAAACATGACCCTCTGCGTGATCATTTTCTAGGTTATGCACCCAAATTCTAGTTCATGCTCCTAATTTGTTAACTGAACCATCAAATTCTAAGTACCAAAGGGTTTCATGTTCGTAGTCAGTATTAAGAGTCTCAGTAATTTGCTTTATGGGAAGATATATTTCTTTAGTTTCAGCTGGTTTCTCTTGATTGTCAGATATATCACTATTCTCAGAGATTTCCTGAATGTGGGCACTAGAGTTTTCGTTTGAAATTTCTTCTTGTTTAATTGCTAAAACATTTACATCAGTTGGAGGATCAATTTCAACATTGTAGAGAATGAAGGAGTCCATGTCAGAGTGCATGGAGTAGATAGAGAAATTTTGGGGTTTCTCCTTGCTACTGACCACATATTTCATTAAAGTTTCTATGTACAATTTCTTTGGTTGACCAAATACTGAAATAGTAGCATAAGACATGTCCAACTGTAATGATCCTTGAAGCTTTGCACACCAAGACCTATACAATAGCATGTCGTATTTTGGTGGAATGTCAGCTACCACTATGTCCATTAAAATGGTTTTGGCAGGGTATTGAACTAGTGACACACATAAATCTTTAATCAGTCTTAGACACCTGACCTGGCTTGAGCCAAAAGAGAATAGGTCTTTGCATGGCCTGGTAATATCTAGGTCCAACTTCTCCATCACAGATTTAGGCATTAAGTTATGAGAAGCACCTAAATTGAACATGGTATTATGAAATATTTTATCATGTATGTTCAGACTTACATAGAAAGGAGGGACAACTCCATCTACTGTTTTTCTGTTTACCTCAGGTCCAAAAATTAATTCAGGCTGGTCATCAAAAACATTTACTGAATATTTGTTCATAGAAATTTAGAGTGATCTGCTAATTTGACTTCTGTAGACATCATGTTTAGCCAATTCTGACAAAAGAATGGCTATCTTTAATTTTCCAATTTCAATCTCAAGATTGAAAGGTTTTCTAGTTTGAGTTTTTGTATTTTGAACAGTGGGATTCTCTTTTACTGATGTATTTTCTGTGCTTTTCTCTTTTTCAAGAGTGGTGTTATGGGTTGAAGTTGCTTGCAAATAAATTTCTAGAGGTTCTTCCACATTTCCTTTGGAAGGAACGGAAGTGGAAGGTTGTCTATCTGGTCGTTGCTCGTATGATATGTCTTCAATTATTGGGTTTATTGGGTTAGGACTTGTTCCAGGAGGGGCTTGTGCAGGGGGTTTATTGATTTTAATTTTGTTAGGCTGCTTGGTATCTTTCTGCTTATTGGTTTCAGGTACATCTATCCTCCTACTCCTCAGATTGTATTGCTTGTGGACTTCATAGATAGCTATATCATATCCCTCTCTAAAAATCAAATGACTCACCTGACTGAGTTTGGAATTTTTCAAGAGTGTGAGCTTCTTGGTCTTCTTGGGTTAAGAAAACTTGTTGTTCATTATTGAGAGCCATTAAGTTAATTTGAGTATCTTTTGGTGGTTCATCTGAGGTTGAGGCTTCAACAAAATTTTCTTAGAATGGGGGCCTAACGTTTTGGTCAGGCCCAGCCTTTCCAGTATTGGGGTTTTGATTTTTCCTTAAATTTGGATTTCTCCCAACACTACTTGATTGACCATCCCAAGAGGATTTCCTCTCAATTGTTTCTACTCTATCTCCCAGTCTATCCATTCCTTTAATGATAGCATCTAATTTATGTTCAAAATCAGACGGTTCTTCTTTAAAAGGTATCCTCCTTTCAACTCTAGCCTGAGCTCACTTAGAAATTAGGTTGACCTCAACGCTAATGGCTATACTCTACATTTCTTCTAGGTGTCGAGGAGCTATTTCCCTAAGTTGGTATGCCATATCAAAATCAAATGCATCAGGGAATTTAATCAAATGGAGGAGGTCTGAGATTTTGAGGAATAGCATTATAGACATTATTGAATCTAGTGCAGTAATCTTGGACAGTTTCTTGGGCGCCTCTTTTTAATCCTTCATATTCGGATAAAATGTGGAGAGAGTCTTTCTTCTTTTCCCGTCTGTTCAAGAAGGTCTGATAAAGAGTTTGTGGGTCATTGATATTGTTTGCAGGGAGGGCTCTAAACCATGCTCTAACATATCCGGTCAAACTTTGAACAAAAACTCTCATTCTAACATCATCATCATCAACCTCATATATTTCAAAGTAATCTATCATTTTTTTAGTATGTTGTTGAACTGTGTAAGTACCTGTGCCATCAAAAGGAGTGATTTTACTTTGATAGTCTTGGGGCATAGCCCCTAGATTGGCAGGTAAGTTTAGAGGAGCATATATGTTTGCCATAATAGCAGGAATATATGTGACAACTGGTGCAGCAGGGACAACAACAGGAATATGGATAGTGGATGGAAGAATGGAAGGGGTGGCTTGAGGTTGGGAAAAGTGAGGTGTTGATGATGAACTTGGAGAAGGGGTAGTAATCACAACAAGACTTGGTTTTATTTCAGAGATAAGCTCGGGTTGGATGAAGTTCTGCAGATGTTTGTCAAGATGTGAAGCAACATCTTCAAGATGCAAATTTTCAAAGAATATTGGATCTTAAACTATGTGGGTTAATCCAGATTCAGAAAAGGTCTTAAATGAGGGGCTTTCAAAATAGTTAGCACAAGGTTTGTCCTCAAGGTGGATCGACCTCTCAGGGCAGGATTTTGATCTGGATAGAGGCCGAGAAATAGCAGAATTTTTTAGCTCTCTTGTATACTAAGAATCCTAGGAATCAGATTAGGATTTTCAAACACAGGTGGTGGGTTTGGATCAGGGTTAGATCTAGTGTAACGAATCCTTTCTGAAGCCAGGCTTCTAGGTGTATAATTGGTTTTTCTGTAAGTGGGTTTGACACTACAACTTTACCAATTCTTTAAGAGACTTTGGGTATGGGAATTGTAAAATTTCTTAGAGACTTATAAACAAGGAACTGATCAAGTATTTGAACCAACTATCCAATCTATAAGCTAGGCCAAAGATAGACTGAAGTAGCATTCATTTACTTCTGCCATTGGCAAACAAAAGCAGTTCAAAGACTACCTGGCTAACTTTAGGCTCTGTCTATAGCTTATGAGGTAGACAGTAATAACAAACCAATTATTCAGTTCCCCAGTGGAGTCGCCAATGATGTTATCACTCAGGTTGTTCCCAAAAGTTGTAAGAAAGGGAATATGGCCGAGGTAACTACATACCAATATTTTAGACACAGATTCTAGCCAATCTGCATCCAAAGAGGGCTCTCTCTTTTTTATTTAACTTTGTTTTGAAAGGTATTAGGCTACTTATGAGGTTCAGGGGTTTTGATTGATTTTTGGATGGTGAGATTAAATAGAGCATAGGTGTAAGTCTGAGAATTCAGTCAATTGGGCTAATGGAGTCAATGAGGATGGCTTTCTGGATTTGGTCTCTTAACAGAAGATGGTTTCACAAAGCAAGGTGGTCAAATAGGGAGAAAACAAAGATTTGTATTGGATGGGATGGTCTCAAAATGGCTGAAGGGCAGTTAAGAATCCTTCAACATATTTGAAGAGGGGAAGCTGATGATTACTACTAAGGAGCAGTTAAGAATTCCCTAGTAAATAATCAATATGGTAGGGAAACAGAAGAAATTAAAAGTTACACTATTTATTCTAATCCTGAAGAAAACACAGAGAATGATAATGAATGAAACACAGAGTGCAGTCAAGCATGTTCTGAATTAATCTTTATCAATATCATTTAGATCGTGACACACAGGTGATATAATGAAAACTAGAAAAATTACAAAACAGAAGATAAAGGGGACTTATTGGTCCGCTGGTTGATTCAAGAATTCTGTGACAATTCCTCTGCTTCAATTCCACATCTAGTAAGTCCGGAAACAGTTGATTCCAACAGTGTTTTTTATTCCAACATTTCAATATTACAGCGCAGTATAAGAATGCCTCATCAACCCCAAATACTTCGAATGGGGGGGGATTTATACAAAAATATATTTACAAAATATCTCAAGGAGATAATATCTAGTGATGACTCATTGTTTTTTACAAAAGATAGAGACAAATAGTCTCGAAAACAAGGAAAAGATAAATTGATGTTGTGTTGGCTGCTCCGTCCTGTCAGATGTGCTGGAGGTAGACTCTGTGAGTCGGTTTACAGTTGTTTTCCACTGATACTCTGTGATGGATGCTCCCACTTGCTCGAATATTACTCAACCCTAATCTGATACACTTTGATTGATATGACCCTCTTTTAACTCTGTTTACCGCATCATGATAAATGACCCAAAATTTCATTATACCAAAGATACCAAAGATAAGTTTATAAAATTGTTAACATATCTTCCCACCATTTCTGTTCTGGTAATTTATGTCTCTGCAGCTTCCTAAAAGTTTCATCAGTCTCTGTGTACTTGAAGAAATTAGGCGGGATGGTGAATAAATGTTTCACTTCATGCTTAATGTAGAATAAATTTTCTAAATTGTCGTAGAGGGCTTGCCCAGGTGGAGGTGCTTTCACTCCTGAAGCACTCGTTGATGAAGTAATTTGATCAACATCATATTTATTCAATTTATGTGCATATTCTATGTGTTTCATTAGGCGGTCATTACTTCCCAAAAGACTTGGCAAACCTTTATTATGCAAAACTGTAAACTTTTCTGTGAAAGAATTAATCTCCACCTGCATGTCCTGACATCTCCTTTCCAAATTTTGCATCAGAGTTCTCTTGGTTAGAACTCTCTTGATTTCTAGAATGGTGCCTATCATGTCTGTGATTTCCAGTGCTTCCAGTTCTTTGTTGGTCTTGGTGTTCAAAAAATGTATTAGCCGATTAGCTAGTTCAGGCATTTGTCTCAATAAAGCTCTTGTCTTTTGAATCTCCACTTGGGCCGCTCTTATCAGGTCAATCTGCTCATAAATAACTTGGATAGATCTCCACACACAGTTAAGGGATTGATTGATGTTGGCCCATAAAATTCCTTTGATTTCTTCCAGAGGCTTATCTAGGGAAGATCCTTTTCTAATGCTCTCACCTTGTTCTCTAATGTTTTAACCTCCCTTGTTTTCTCTGCCAGATTCTTCTTGGATTTGTCATAAATTTTTTCTAATTTTGTCAATTTCTCTTTTACCAGTTTCAATTGAGACACTTGTAGCTTTAATTCTTCCATGGCCTTGATCAGTTGTTCTGTGGTCATATTGGCATTGCTTCCTGGTGCTATTGTTGTTGCTGATGTTCCTGTAATTATCTCTGTTGTGGATGATGGAACAATGGGAGGCAATGCTGTTACAAGTGTGGAGGGGGCAGTTGTGACTGCAGGGATTACTTCAGGTCGTTGGGAGGTCAACTCTCCCTGCTTTTCTTTTAGAGATTTTTCTAATGCCTGCTCTGTATCAGTTAATCTTTCATTGAGCTTCATGAGAAAGTCCATCATGTCCTCTTCTCACTTCTTTTGTACAATTCCTGTTGTCTATAGATGCACGGAAGGAGGCAGTTTCAACTGTTTCCTCAAGGCAGCAATGTCTTCCTCTTTCTTCTTCATTAATGCCTTTATGCCTTTAGCATCTTTTGGATCATGTCCCAGTTCAATAATAATCTCCTCCAAATATTTTATCCTATTGTCCTTAGCCAAAGAAGAAGCTTTTTCAAAATGTAGTTGAGCAGAGGTATTGTCCAATGAGTTCTACAATTTATGAGCCAACATTACCTTATATGTTAGTGTGGAGTAGACCATCTCTCCAGTCTGTTTATGCAAATCAATCTGGTCCATGGGATGAATGTCCTTGGCTAGGACCTCCAAATTTGTCCTGATGTAATCAGCTGCTGACTGTGGTTGTTGCACTTTGGGCTTAAAGTAACTCATGATCATTTTTCCCTCTTTAATGTCATAGGTTGACATTAATCTTTGTTGATTGGTGGGGGCCATTTTAAGATACTGGTTGTAAATCTGAAGCCTCAGTGGGTTGTTTCTAGCCTTTATCTCTGTAAATGTCCTTTTGATGTCTGAGGCCCATTTGCTTTGTGGCCTAGTGGATGAAACTTCCACGTTGTGTTATCTTTCTAGCTCCTACCTGTGTGAGCTAGTTGATGTAACTATCACCGCGGAAGTCTGTTGGCTAACTACCCTTTCACCTCTTAGACTGTCTTTTGTTTCTTCAAATATTTCCTCTTCTGATAGAGGATTGAGTCTTTTACTTTTTTCCCCTAGTTGTTCTGCAGGCCCACTAATAGGTGTGGCGTCTTCCCTGTCTCTCTTCTTGCCTCTTTCCTCATTTAGAGGAGTCTGCAATGCAGGAATTTATGTTGCTTTAGCTTGCACTGGAGGAATTTGCCCCTACTGATCAGTCATTCCTGGCTGCTCTGTGTATGCCACTTCCTTGCCCTTAGAAGACCCTGTAACTGGTGTGCTGGTTTCTTGTACAGGCTACTGAGAAGTTCTAACAAAGGATGTACCACTTCCTATTTGTTGAGGTAACTTGAAGATACCTGTCCAAAAGAGTCCAGGTCAAGGGTTTTTTCAAAGTCTTTCATAGCTTTTTCCATCTTTTCTTGCTCACTAATTTCTTCTATTAATGTACCCTCTACCCACTCATCCTGATTAGAAAACTGTTCAATTTCAGGGATCCTATGATGTACATACAATGATAACCTGTTCCTTACTTTTCGGCCACTTATAAAACTATTTGGGTCATATGGCACCCATCAAAAACTCTTCTTCAACCTAAGGTGTTCTTCTAATATCTTCTCAGCATCTTTCCATGCATCCCTATAATTAATGACATAAGGGCCTAACTGGTTTTTTATTCTTAGCTGGGCCTTCTTCTTTGCATTACAAAAATGATCTAAATCTTCCTTTATGATCTGTCTGAAATATTCTAATGCAAATAGTCTCATAGGCACATATTTGGGCAACTTGAAAGGGCACAACTCACACCCATATATTCTGATTTCAGTGTGATTATGGTAGAGGTACCATTCACCTATTCTATACTGTTTGGAGAGCTGCAGAATCTTTTTCATGTCACTAGAGATCCTAGGAGGGGGGGCTCCTATCAGCAGAGTGGAGGCTTTATGCACAAACAAGTCAATGAATTCATTATAGGTATAAAGGCACTCATAGGTGTTATGGAAGACTAAGGTCCAAAAGATGACAAACCTTCGATTTCCCTTTGAGTCCAACCTCCTGATGGGGAAAGAAAATATGTCTCGATGATAATACAAAAAAAGGTTGTATATGAAAGACGTATATTTGAAGACTCCTTCTCTCTCCAGGTTCAAGAATTGGTCATGGATTTTATTAGCAATGAAAGTGGCATAGTCATATTTGACAGCAAGGGGCTGTCCAAGAGTAAAAATTGACAGTAGAACTAGGGTTATCTCATCAACATATTCACTGGTATTAAATCCCAAGATCAGGGATATCATGTCTACAATAAGTCTGCCAGTGTCAGTGAACCAGGTCTGCAGATAGGGAGGTGGGCCTGTAGGCTAATACTCTGGTTTCATGAACATATGAGCAATACGGGTTATCTCTGAGTTGGATAATTGAGGAGATTTTTCGATTAGATACCCCATGGAAAGACGAGCCAGGGGCTCAGCGGAATTGAAATGTATCATCTCATTGATGGATTCAGCATTTATGTAAAAAAGAACAGTTTGGGACGGGGACATGACTGCTCTATGGACAGGGTCGTAGTTGGCACAACACTGATGAATGATGTCTGGGAAAACATGAACAGAGGGAATGAAATACATGGGAAGGTTAGACTCCCATAATCCAAAAATATCAGAGTGGTTTTGATAGCTATCCATGATTTTGCAGAAGGCTTGAAGATGGTTCATGGTACCAGATAAATCTTTAATTTGAAAATCTTTGTTGGCCAAGGGTAAATAGTCTAGGTCCTTATGAGGTTCATTCATAGGCGCGACGTTCAGGGCTACGAGAGCTTCCATGTTTGGTTCTTGTGTTTTCAAACCGGAATTCGGGATTCTGTGGAAATAATGGGCAAAAAAGAGCAGTTTCGGGGCCTTTTTATGAGAGTTGTAGATTGCTTCTCACTTGAATTTGGCTTTTTAAGTGAAATTCTCAGTGGAAAAACCAAAATTACAGGTTTAGGAGGCAAATTGGGTAAATACATGTGTTTAGAGGGAAAACAATGTAATTCGGAGGTTGATCGATGATGTTGAACTTTGTTGGCCTGATGGCAGACTGGACGTTGGTGCAATCAACCGAACGTATTTTGCATGAAAACTGTTCGCAGAGAAAATGGGTGAAAATGACATTTTATCAACAATTTAAAGAAATTTGGCTTTGGCGGGTGATTTTGGCATTTATTGGTCGGATGACGTTGTCAGGATGGGATGTCTTGTCGTTTAGTGGGGGGTGGTAAGCGATTTCCCCTGCACCGCTCTTGGGGTCGAGTGGTTTTGGGCAGGGAGGTAGCCATCACAGCGGGAGCGTGACGCGTGTCCACAGTACGGGAGAAATACAACCGATTCCCCAGTACTTAACGTGCAGCCGATGCGGGGGTTGCGATATGAGCGTGGACCGTTGGATGAGCGGGCCCAGATCTGACGGTTGACGGGCGTCGGAGATGGCGGAGGGTTAAGGAGCAGGCCCGAGTTTAATAAACATTAACTTAATTGTGTCGGATGCAATTTCATTGGTCAGATGTCGTTGGTTGTTAATTAACCAGATGTTAATTAATTCCATAATGCGCACGGGATTTAGGTTATTAACAATTTCATATAAACATGTTAATCCCTGTTATAATGTAGCTATGGCCGTATTCGACTGGGGTGGAAATATTAGTATTTGGGGGATTTTATGCATTTTACATAATACGGGATTGGGAATAATGTAGGATTTATACAATAATTGTCAACAGTTAATATGAAAAAATATAATAAACAAGTGCTAAGTTTAAATGTTGGGAATTTCACATAGAAACTTAGGCTAGAGATAAACAGAAAGGGGTTTTTTATGAATAATTTTGCCATTTTCTTAAGTAAACTAAGGTTTTACTTGTGCAAAGGTTATGAGATGGAATGAGTAGTCTATGAGGGATATTAAGAACAGATCTTAATATTTTGAGGAAATTAGTAAATGATTGGGAAAAGTATGAAAGGGAGTTAGTCATATAATCCCGATCTTGAGCTGCTTTCAGTATAATGCCTTCTTCACACTTGTGATGAAAGTGAAAGCTGACATTTTTGGAGACAAAATTAATCACAAGTATAACTTCTTCAACACTATTATAACTACCCTGCCTACTTTTCCTAGCATTTTTCTTCTTCTTTCCTTGGGTGCATTTGAACTGGAAAACCCTCATCATCTTCTTTTTCTTTTCATGGCAATCCTACATAAATCTGCACTTATAACCTCCAAGGGCTTAGATTCAACTGTTGAGCTCCTTTGCTTCTCTACCTATCTATTTATATACCAAGATTAAACAGTTTGGTCAGATTTTATTCTCTATCTCTAAAACGTGAAAGTGAAACATGAACTAGCCAAGACTAAGTTGTTTTGCCATTCATCCATGGTAGCATAAATCAACAAGCTGCACACCATCAGATTATTGCTAAAATAGAATAGTAGTGGCATTTTGGACTTGCACACTTTCCTGGTCTATTTGATTTGGGGTTCATTTCTTTCATTTTTTTTTTTGAGCATTTCATTCTTTTTTCCCTTTGATTTCTCTTTCAAGGCATACCCTCTTTACATTTTTTAAATTTATTTATTTATTATTATTATTATTATTATTATTTTTATGGAAAACCTTTGTAACCAGAAAAAGGTATGAACATATTATAGAGCTCATCATTGTCAATCATGAAATATGACACCTATTAGTATATGAGCATAACACCACCTATATCTGTATCTCTCTTGTTTTATGCATTTTCTGTGTTTATATTTCTGCAATATTTTATGTGTTCCATTGTTCCATAACATATAATTTTCTAACACACTTGATCCAACAGTCAACAACGATATCGAATGAGCCACTTGCACGAGGATTACCCATCTGATAAAGTGGTTTTATCTTTCCTGTAGCGTGCTATGTGTCGGTTGATAAATGAAATTGGGTGACCACCCCGAATTACCACTTGCCACTTTTTCTCCACCTATAAAGAGCTTCGCTGATAAAACTTCCTTTCTTCCTTGACTATTGCATGAGTTGATTGGTGCACGATGACCGTTAAATATAAGAGGCCATAAAATCTACGGTTTGTAAGACTTCAACTAGTACATTAAAAACAGCTTAACTCCTGCAATCAACTGTGACCTAAGAGTTTGAATATAAGATCGATGGCTAGGAGTGAGTGCAGGGCTTCAGTCATGATCAAGAAATCTGTACACTCCTACCCCTGCAGTTACTAATCACCGTCGATCTAACAGATTTGTCGATCTGACGATCCAAATCTATTCCTCTGCCATTCCTCTTCTGCCATTAATATTCGTCGATCTAAATGAACCGACAGCTCCCTTTGCCCATACTCTGTCTACACACTCATGACTCTCATACAACAGTTAACTCGTTTTATTATTGGATCGCTATCGATCCTTATAGTGATCGATGTTTGATCAACAAACCTATAAATGGGATTTAACTCTTTCAACGCAGAAACAATAAGCAGACACACGAGATTCCACATAGAACACATATTTATATTATACAAAATCAATTACAGTCTAAGGCATTTCAGCCTTAGTCACAAATTCTCCTTTGATTACATTGTATCTTATCTCCTCCTATTACAACACGAAGTTACACAATTTATAGAAATAACCACAGAATCATGGATCATTCTAGATCCATGAGCTTCTTCTAAAATCGTTCAAACAAACTCCTAAATTTCTCTATACGCATACATGGCAAATAATTACATTTGATTAAGTCTTCTAAAGGCTTATCAATTCCGTCAATTTAGCTCTTTTTTAACAGAAATTTGGTCCCGGTTTATATGATTGTCCATGTCTCCTCCTCCATAGCTTTGACTTTGACTTTTGATTAAGGGTGGTCAGATGCTCCTACATCAAATAACAACACACCTTTATATTGATCTATTCTCCTCACATTTAGACCTATAGATCTACAAAGATAAGATCACAAAAATATCAAAATCTCACACAATAGACTATTCTATGCGCACATTATTACCCTTTCTAAAAATGCATGATCACAACCCCACTTGAGAGAGTTAGGGATAAACATACTTTGATACCATGTTAGAAATATAGAAAAGAGCAGAGAGATTGTATACACAACATAAAAACACACTTAAGTTTATATATAAATTGAAATATTTTTTTAAATT
>APFE030373870.1:15203-70760 GCA_000404065.3 Pinus taeda
TTATTTAAAAATCTAAAAATATTCATTGAAAATTTAATTCTTACATACACCCTTACAACTCTCTAATAATGTTTTTTCATTTTTTTTAAAGCAATTGTTAATTTTACCCGATCTCAAACATAAAAATTGTCAGACTAGGAGGTAACTCCTCAAATCAGAACTCTATATTATTCATTCAGGTTGTTCATCATTATATACAAGAGGGAGTGACTTTTCGGTTCATCTCCCAATGACTCTATCTTCTATATTATTTATTTACATTAATTACAGTTGTTCACCCAATCCCTATGATCAGGTGTCGACATTCCCCCCCCCTTAATTTGAAGGGATGTTAATGAGTCCAAGGATCGTTTTGAATCTTTCAAACTTTTCTCTTCCAAGTGCTTTGGTGAAGATGTTTGCAATTTGTTCATTAGTGGAACAATGGTGGAGATGGATTGTTATAGCCTCAACATGATGTTGAATCAGATGATATTTAGTATTGATGTGCTTTGTTCGATCATGGGACTTTGGGTTCTTGGCCAACTTTATTGAAGAGGTATTATCAATCATGAGTGGAGTCGATTGCATTCGTTTTACTTGAAAATCTTCAAGAATTTTCCTGAGCCACACAATTTCTTTTGTTGCATCAGCTGCTGCACCTATTCAGCCTCTGTTGTGGAATCTACTAGAACTGATTGTTTGCATGATCTCCAGGAGAAAACTCTTGATCCAAGACTCATAGTAGAACCTAAAGTAGATACCTCAGTTTCTTTGTCTCCATCGAAGTCTGAATCAGAGTATCCAATCAAGTTGGAGTCGCCCACCTATGTGTACTTGATTCCAAAGTCTTAAGCTCCCTTCAAGTACTTTAGAAATCTTTTTGCAGGAGACCAATGTCCCTCACAAGGCTTTTGCATCAATCTGGAGAGGATTCCAACAGCAAACAAAATGTCTAGTCTGGTAGTAGTTAGATAGTTGAGACTTCCTACAAGATGTCTATACTTTGTTGCATCCTCAAATTCTTTTCCTTCAATGGATGTGAGCTTTAAGTTTTGTTCCATTGGAGTAGTCCTAGGATTGCATTCAGTCATGCCAAACCTGTTCAACAGATCTCCAATGTACTTCTTTTGAGAAAGGAATATGGACTTCGAATGTTGAGTTACTTCAATACCAAGATAGTAACGAACATAGCCCAAATCAGTCATTTCAAAATCTTTCTTCAATTCCTTCTTTATGGATGCAATGTAGTTTTCATTGTTCCCTGTTATCAAAAGATCATCTATGTATACAACAAGATATACAACTTTTTTGCCAACCTTCTTGACAAACAAAGTTGCATCATCAAGATCATAATGTTTGAAATTGAGTTTCAGAAGATGCTCGGTTCGTTTTTCATACCAGGCTCGCAGTGCTTGTTTAAGTCCATACAAGGATTTCACGAGTTTGCATACTTTATGTTCATGTCCTTTCACAACAAATCCTTCAGACTAGGACATAAAAAAAAATTCTTTTAGATCTCCATTCAAGAAATCATTTTTTGCATCCATTTGATGGACTTTCCAACCATTCTGAGCTGCTAGGGCAAAGAGTGTTCAGATGGTAGCCCATTTTGCTGTGGGGGCAAAATTCTCCTCATAATCAACCCCTTCCTTCTATGCAAAACCTTTTGCCACAAGCATAACTTTGTGCTTGCCAAGTGAGCCATCAGCTTTATAGTTGTTCTTGTAGACCCACTTGCAGCTAATTGATTTGGTTCCTAATGGAGTATCAACCAACTTCCAAGTGCCATTCTTTATCAGGGCATCATACTCCTTTTGTATCACTTCTTTCCATTCATCATGAGAAGCAGCTTCTTTGAAGGAAGTTGGTTTAAAATCTGTAGAGAAATTCAATTCACAATCATAAGAACATCCATATCAACACGTGAATCAGAGTCATCTACATCACCTCCATTTTGTTGGTTTGAATTTCTAGTTCTTGTCTTTCCAACCTCATCAGGATGAACACTTTCAAGTGTCTTTGTCAGCCACTTTGGGGGACCTTTCTCAGATGGTCCAAGCTGCTCTGTTGATTGAGTTGGGACTGAATCAAGATTGAGTCTCCCAATTCTGTCAATCACATCACTCAAAGTATCAGTCGTTGTTGGAGTTTCATGCAGGGGAGAGAGTGCTTCAAAAGAAGATTCCACAGGTTGATCTAGTATAGGAATCCCCCCTTCAAGATCTGGAATCTGATTATCAAATTCTTGAAATGATTTTGCATTTGTGAATCTATCCAAGTGATCAAGTTTCCTTTCAACAACATTGTCAGTTTTGGATGATTCAAGAAAGATTACATCTCTAGATACATCAAACTTTTTGTTGACTTCATCATAGAGACAGTATGCTTTGGAGGTGTTTGAATACTCCAGGAAGATACACTTACGACTTATTGCACCAATTTTGTTTCTGTGTACCTTTGATATCAAGGCATAACAGGTGGAACCAAAGACCCTGAGATGCTTTATCAAAGGAATGTGCCCATACCACATTTCATAAGGAGTCTTATTTCTAATAGCATTAGATGGACATCTATTTTTTATATATACAACACATAGAACTGCATCAACCCAAAAAATCATTTTTACATTTTTTAAGAACAGCATGGAGCGTACCATATATAAGATTGTCCTATTCATTCTTTCAGCTACTTCGCTCTGTTGGGGATTATAAGCCATAGTTGTTTGATGTTTGATCCCATGTTGGCGAAGATAGTTTTCAAAATCATTTGAAGTGTATTCTTTTCCATTATCAGTGTGAATAGATCCAATATGAGACTATGCATCATTTTCAATCCAGGTATGAAAGTTCTTGAATGTTTGAAAAGCATCAGGTTTGTTCTTCAATAAATAAATGCAACACATTCTGGTTTAGTCATCAATAAATATCATCATATATTTATTCCATTTGTAGAAAGAACAGGCATTGGACTACATAAATATGAATGAATGAGTTCAAGTTTTCTATGTTCTCTGGAGTGTGAATCATGAAAGGACTGTTTGCTATGCTTTCCTAGAATGCAAGCATCACATTGCTTAAGCTTCCTAGGAATTGTAGGCAAACCAGTAACACCATTTTTTTTCAATAAGTGGAGGTTTTCATAGTTCAAATGTCCAAATCTAGCATGCCATAATAAACTTGATGGAAGTGTACCTTATTCATAATGAGAATTATATGAGAAATTATGTGTACAAGCAGAGGTACCCTGCAGCTTGTAAAGCCTTTCTTCTTTTATCCCTGTCATGACAGTGAGTGGTCATATGCTTTTCTCACCTCAAGCTTGCCATCAAACATATGAATGGAGTGACCTCGCTGGTGGATGTGGACCAAGGACAACAATTTTCTCCTCAGCTGTGGGATATATAGAACATGATGCAGAAGAAAGTATGGAAGACTAGGAAATTTAAGATTGATTATGCCAAGCCCTGATGGCTTGATTTTTGATTGGTCTGCAAAGTATAGTGCTCCATCAACATTGTCAATAAATTCCTCAAAAGAAATCTCTTTTAAAAGTCATGTGGCAAGTTGCTCCTGAACCAAGCAACCAATCATTTTTTGAAAAAGCAAGTGAAGCATTAAATAAGTCTTCATTTACTCCAATATTACATTGTGCCACAACATAGTGAGCGGATTCAAGTGATTTACCTTTGTCTTTGTCATTAATTTTACCTTTGGGTTGGTTTCTTTGCTGCTTAATTTTGTCCCAAGATAACTTGCATGTGGAGGCATCATGTGATCCATTTATTTTGCAGTGTATGCAGTGTAAATCTGAATTTTCTCCTTAAGAGTGTCTGCCCCCCCCTCCCTCTGAAATATCTTCCTCTTCCTCTTCGACCACCTCTTCCTTTGGAAGAATCTTGGGCAAGATTATTTTCTTTATGAGCAAGGCATACAACATCTTCAAAAGATTTAGGGGTTGTCTTCTTCCCAAAAGATTTCTCTCTTTTAGCAAATTTTTCACAAGGGAGTCAAAGGTAATATCTTTTAGATTTCCATTTGCTTGCAATGACTCAAGATAATTGGAGTAAGTAGGATAAAGTGCCTTGAGAAAAGTGATCAGAGGAATATCTAATTCAACCTTAGTAACTCTGATATCATGCATTATAGATTTTACTTCGAATGCAAGAGTAAGAGGATCATTATTTTGTAATTCAAGGGTGAAGAGTTTAATCATGAGTTGAACAACTTCAAGTGTAGAGCGTGAGTCATAGAATTCTTTCAGCTTTTGTAAGGCTTTGAAAGCATTCGAAAATGGCGAAATATGTCGACTCACCTCTTTGCTTATGGATACTGCAATCAATGCATAGGCTTTGCTGTTCTTATTTTCCCAAATGGCGAGCTCCTTTCTGAGGTAGGCTAGACTGTCTCTTTGTCTCCTTCTCCAAAACACACTCCTTTCCATAGCTCATTAAAAATGAGAGTGTGTTGGATTTTCTGCAACCATTCAGGATAATTCTCCTTTCCGTTGAAAGCTACTCCCACAATAGATATAATTGAATGCATTGTAAAATCTGTGTACAGTGGAGAAAAATATTGTTGCTACAAAATTGTACTCGTAAAATGATTGTTATACCAACAACATTCAACGTTCACCCGAATATCAGAGTTTGATTGTAGCTATAGTTATTTTGTTGCTTTGTATGGCAGAGATGAATGGCGGAGGTGAGAGGCGAAGATGAACGGAGGAGGGTCGTTGATGGTAAGTAATCAACAATTATCGCAAGCAAAACAAGTCGGGGCGATAACCACGGCTAAAGGCAGATTTTGGGTTACAAGCGGGATTTCGAGCGAATAAAAAACGGTAAGTGGTATAGAGAGGGGAGCACCTGATTCCACTAAGCGGTTGACATGTAGCGACTAGAGGAGAGAGAAAACCACTTGTATCGAGCGGGTAACTCATGCAACTAATGCACCTGAAATCGCTATAAACCGTCAGATTTTGAGGTGATGATCAACAGTGGAGATTAAAAGGCACTTTTCGGGCGGGTAACTGTAGTGAAAGTGGTCCCCCCTGAAATCAATGTCAGTCGTCAGATCTGGAAGTTGAGATCAACGGTGGAGAACGAGCCAGATAGAGTGAAACCTCGGGAAATGTGTCTGAGCGGATTTAATGAAGGGTATGATTGCATTGCAAACATGCAGCGGTATTGATCAGGGCAAGAGATTTGCGATATGTGATTAAAAAGTGGACCCGACGATATTTATATATGGGTTTATAATATTTGAGATCTGGCTCAAGGGAATACAAAAAAGGATATATGTGAATACGAAAAAGGATATATGGTTTTTCAATGCGAAAGGGTATATATACCATACTTAGAGCAAGAGGAAATCCAAGTCATTACAACACCTTCGGCTTCAATGCACCATTCGACACAATAACAATGAATGAGATTTCATAGGGTTTTGTTAGAAATGTTAGCCTGCAAAAAATGCAAAACAAAGACAAAACAGAATAGGAGTTACAAATTTTAAGGGAAGCCAAAAAATGGCGCCTGCTCTGATACCATGTCAGACCAGGAGGTAACTCCTCAAATCAAAACTCTATATTATCCATTCAAATTGTTCATCATTATATACAAGAGGAAGTGATTGTTCGATTCATCTCCCGATGACTCTTTCTATTTTCTCTATTATTTATATACATTAATTACAGTTGTTCATTAAATTCCTATGATTAGGTGTCAACAAAAATATACAATAAATATTACAATCCTTCTTTTAAACAACGCTAAAACAAAACACAACAAGAAAATGGAATAGAATGAAATCACATGAGTTTGGAATCTTATGACCCCTTTAGACCTAAAATGTTAAGAGTTTGACTCAAAACAAATATATACTTCATAGAAATTCGTTTTCCAAAGCGTCAGGGGAACTTACCCTTACCAATGAATGGGCCACATTTCACATTTTCCATTAAGCATAAAATAAAGGCATATTCAAATTAGACTGCGTTTGTGTTGAAAATTATGGAATATTTTAAGATTTTGGGTTTCTTAGAATTTTTTTGAGGGTGTTAAAGTTTATTTTTATTTAAATATTATTTGTAAAATTTTTGAAATATATATATACAATTTATTTATTTATTTATTTTATTTAAATTACTCTGGACAATCCAGCTAATTCTTCCATCTCTATAAATGAATCTAAAATAAAAATTATATTTAAATTAATTGATAATAATATTTATGAATAATATTTTTATATAAATTTCAATTCAAAATTCAGATAAATACAAAGCGAACACGTATTTAACTATAAAATATCCAAGGATGTTTATAAAAATATTGAAACTAACCTTTTCAATCATTATCATAACACGCTTTTTCATTTTCGTTTAAAGTACTCCAAAATATTGTAACTGCTCCGAGCCCTCCACCATCAGCCGCCCCAGTCACGGTCAAACTTGCAGTCAGTCGTTGGTTTCGCCGCGTTTCTCGAGTCATTGGGTCGGAGTTGGGTAGAGCTAATTCAAACTCACGAATACGTGGAAGACCATCCATCATTCCATTACACAAATTTGTTGAAGGATCATGGCAATAAAATGATCTTTACTCAGCGTAGAGATTGTATTCTCATCCACTCGTACAGATTGTGTAAACTCTTCAGCTTTGTTATGAGATTTTTCATTTGTGGGCGTCCATCTGTTACTAAGGAAGCCACAGATTTCCTTCTCCAGGGGGTGGATATGAAAGACATATCTTAGGTTGTGAAAGATGTTAAAACGGCTACTTCTTTCACAACATTTTCACCAACTCAGCGCCTTTTATAACATGCTCAGGACCTGCTCTTAGATGGGATTTTGCTCATTTATGGGCGCTTTGTATATTCAACAAATAGACCTGTTCGAGTCTTTGACTAAGGACTGTGATGAGCGACATCCCATCTATGAACAGCTTATGAGCACGTATGGCTTAAGTTCCTGTAATGGAAAGCTATGGTAAGTTCTTGTATTTGAAACCTAAGCTATTTATCGTACTGCTGGTTTCACAGATAGTTTCCTTTTATGGGATTTTTGGAATATTTTCAGAATCGGTAATCCAGATAAAGATAGAAAAAGGATAGCCGTTTCTCTACTTTGAACTGTTATTAGCAGCATTGCTGAACTGGTAAAACGAAGTTCCTTCGGGCCTCCAATGAATTCATATTGAAAGAACATGGGTGGCTGATCTAAAATATAGAAGTGGGATGATATCACTCCGTTCTTCAACCTGAGTTATTGCGAATTATGTGTGCAGGTGAAAACGAATACTCTACAAGTAAGGTAGGCACGCAATACAAATTTGATTTCTTTGGATTCGATTTTATGTCTCTTTAGTGAAAGTACATGTTCTTACTTAGTATTTGAGGAAATACATATTCTTTCCTGATATTTGATGTTCGTCAATTCGATTATCAATTTTCAGATCAGTGAAGTTCTACTTCTGCTTTCTAGCAATGAGATTTGGTTGCTTTTTCCAAAAAAACACTTGAAATTCAATGTTTAGCGGAGGGAAATACTGAAATAAATGAATCCTTCACCCACTCGCAGGCACAGTATGATAAAGAAGATCAGTAGAGAAGATGAAGGAGGAATGGACATTCCAACATTTAACAGACTCATGTTAGGTCCAAGCCCTGGAGCAGGCGGCTCTTACACCAACACTCGTGTGCTTGACAAACAGCACCAGCAATGGAGGATAGCAAGGGCACTAATCGTATTCCATTATTCCAAAAGCTTCCATGAGGACCAAGCCAAGACGGAGGCCACTCGTACGTCGAAAATCAGCGTCCATAATGAGGATGCCATCATCCTCCGATGCATCTGGCGACTGTAATTCATCAATCAATAAATTAAGTTTTGCACGATCCAAAGTTACAATTGTTGGATTAATGAAAAGTACCTCCTTAAAGCCACTTTTGCTAGACGGAATCAAAATTTTGATGGGAGATTTCATTCATGTTACAAATATTTGTAGGGTAATAAATGATTGGTTAGTTGTATGGCCTTTAACTTTATAACACACTTGTGTTCATAGATAAATGAAAAATAATAGAGTGTATTATAAAATTAAAGAGCATGCAGCTAACCAATTATTTAATGCCCTACAACAGATTAGTTAGCTCTGGCTAGTTACATTTGGGGAAAGATCCATTTTTCTGATTGGGCAGCTTAAAAAGGGCTGGCAAGATCCCTAACTTATCTTGATGAGAAGTTAATGATAGATGCTTATCATGATGAGAAGTTATCAATAGGTTTCTTTTTTGTATTTAGTGATTAGTACGTACGGTCTCTTTGGTTCTGGTCTCCATGCGGGATAGATTTCCTTTTTCTGTATTTAGTGATTAGTACATATACTCTCTTTGGCTCTCGTCTCCATAGACAGATTTCATAAATCTGGTTTTGTAGTTTTTTTTAATGAAAAATCTGTTATGGATCTGTAGTAAACCAGTTTTTACTTTAATATAAAAACCTGTTGATGTTTCTTCCCTGATTAAAAAAATTTATGAAGTTCTGGACGCGTGAGGTGGAAGAAAAAGGTGGAACAAACCGCTGGACGCCTGACCGAAATATAAAATGCAATGGTGTGATCTGGACTTTTGTAGCACTACAAGTCCGCCAATGTTTGGGATCGCGGTCGCCTGACGTTAACGATCCAAGCTAAACATCAAAATTTAAATTTTGAGCGTATAGGTTTTTCCAGTGTCAAGTTCAAATCTTCCAAAGATGAGGGGAAAAGTTGAATGTAAAACCCAATTGTAAGTTATACGGTTTCAAGGTATCCAGTTCAGTTAAATATAGCAAATCTCCTTTTTGGCCATTTTTAAGCAAATCATTAACCCATTTTAAACGCAATATATTCAATATTTCATATGGAGGAACACAACCCAAAAAGTTTATTTTCCCAATCGAGCCTTTATTGGCATCTATTTTAGATACGATCGGTTCCTTACCTGCAGAAATGGCCAAAGATGCCAGAGTTAAATGTTCGCCTTCTGGCCGTGCAACCGCCGCTGAAAATGGCTGTTTTATCTGAGTGCTGCTTAGTCGACGCCGTCCTAAAAGAAAAGTCAAACAAATAATTTAAAATGAAAAAACTCTTTCTGAAGGGTGAGCTCCGGGAATAGCAATAAATCGACGTTCAGCGGAATGAGACGCAAACCTAAAAGCATAAAACAGTTTCAAAGGCAGTGATATGACAGAGTCCATCTTTCGAATTGGTGGACAATAAAGGGTTTTCTAACGCGAAACAGTTTACAGAACGTGTTTTTCTTGACCACCGGTTTCAAGTTTTCTTCAAAATGCCTTTCACTTTTGGATTATCTGTCAAGTCTTTTTCAAAGAGAACATTTGGAATCTTTGAGGAGTTTTTCTCAAAGAAACAACCAAAACTGTATTTTTTAATCCATCTTCAATTATTGAAGTCTTGGGGAGAGAAAATGAGAAATGTCCCACTCTTTATTAAATTAATTAGGATTTGCTATTTAGCCTAACTTTAATGCACAATAATATTTTAATCACTAAAATTTTATGAGTGAAATTAATGTTGTAAGATCAGAGCATACATAACACACAATAGATTTATACTCATAGACTTAGACGGCAATAGCAAAGAATAATTTCAGAGACAGATAAATAGAGAAACAACAAGATTACTCAATCAGAAACAGCTGAATAGATAAAACAATCACTGGGGAACAGAAATCACTTAGCATTACATAACAGGCTTGAGACTTGGATTGCCCTCCCTAGCCAGAGAAATTACAAATTTATAGAGGCAGAAGAAAGATTTAGAATCTTGTATGTGATTCAGATGGAGATCTAGCAATTAATGGCGGTGTAGAAGGATCTAGAATTCTGGAGATTTAGAAACCAATGGCGGTGTAGAAGGATCTAGAATCCTGCATGTGATTCATGAATTTGGCTTCACACTTAACATTCTCCCACTTGAAGCCAAATCAGGGTCATCAAGTCACACCGAGCCCTATCATGCCTATACATAACTCATGTTTATTTTGTGGTAGAATCTTAGTGAGCATATCAGTAAGGTTCCTATCTGTATGGATATTTTCCAAGGATAACTGTTCTTCCTTCAACACATGCCAAATCCAATGGTACCTTAAGTCAATGTGCTTGGTTTTTGAATGAAATGTTGGGTTTTTCGCCAAGTGAATGGCACTTTGACTATCACAATATAACACATACTTGTCCTGCTTTATTTCTATCTCTCCTAGGAATCGTTGCATCCACAACATCTCTTTACAAACTTCTGTTGCAACTATGTACTATGCTTCTGTTGTAGAGAGAGCTACTATTCTTTGTAGCCTTGACACCCAAGATACTACTGCACCTGCAAATGTATACAAATAACCTGTAGTGGACTTTCTGTGTCCATATCTCCAGCCATATCTACATCTATAAATCCTTCAAGCATGGTCTCATCATGACCAAAACATAAACAATAATGACTTGTACCCTTACGATACCTCAAAATCCATTTTACTACTTTCCAATGGTGTTTCCCTGGATTGGCAAGGAACCTGCTCACTGCTCCCACTAAATATGCAATGTCTGGGCATGTGCATACCATGCATACATCAAGCTACCAACTACTGAAGCATAAGGAATCTTTCTCATTTCTTCTTTCTCCTTGTCATCACTAGGACATAATTCAGTACTCAGCTTGAAATGGGCTACAAGGGGTGTACCCACTGGCTTGGCATCCTTCATATTAAACTTGTCAAGCACCTTCTTGATATATTTTTCTTGTGACAGCCACAACCTTTTTTTTTCCTATCACGCATAATCCGCATGCCCAATATCTATTGTGCTGGCCCCAAATCCTTCATTGCAAATTTGGTATGCAAATCTTTCTTCAACCTATTGATCTTATTCTTATCATGCCCAACAATCAACCTGTCATCCACATATAAAAATAATATGATATACTTTCCTTGATCAGACCTCTTGATATAGTCACAATGATCAGCTTCCAACCTCTAAAAACCATGTTCCAACATGAATGAATCAAATTTCTTGTACCATTGTTGAGGTGCCTGTTTCAACCCATAGAGACTCTTCTTCAACCTACAAACAAGGTCTTCTTTTCCTTTTTCTATGAAGCCTTCTGGCTTCTCTATATAAATTTCTTCTTCCAATTCACCATGAAGGAATGCAGTTTTTACATCTAATTGTTCACATTCTAGGTCTAAAGTAACAACTAGACCAAGAATGACTCTAATGGATGACATTTTAACAACATATGAAAAAATTTCAGTGAAGTCAATACCTTCTTTTTGGGCAAAACCTTTCACCACCAGCCTTGCTTTATACCTCTCCTTCTTTTCGTTACCTTCATGCTTAATCGTGTAAACCCATTTGTTTTGTAGATCCTTTCAACCTTTTGGGAGGTTTACCAACTCTCAAGTTTTATTTTCTAGCAAAGAGTTCATTTCTTCTTCCATTGCTTTCTTCTATTCTTCACTGTGCTCAACTTTACAAGCTTCTTGAAAACAGTTAAGCTCACCTTCATCAGTCAACAACATATAGTTTGAAGGAGGATATCTTTGTGAAGGATTATGAGGCCTAGAAGATCTGTCAACCAACTGTGGTGGTGTATTATCAGGTCGAATCTCCTGTAAGGGTTCCTGCAAGATTCCTTCTTCTTGTTGTTCATCATTTTCCACTTGTTGTTTTTGATGCTCCTAAATTTGTTGTTCATTTTCTTGCATTGCTGGGATTTTTCCTGCTGCTCTTCAAACCTATCAATGACCTTTTTGACCTCCAACTCAGTTATAGTCCTCTTGAACATTTCTGACTCATTAAATATAACATCCCTGCTTCTAATAATTTTATGTTTGACTAGGTCCCATAGACGATAACCAAAATCTTCATCTGCATATCCCAAAAAAATGCATTTCATAGATTTATCATTTAGCTTAGTTCTATTTTCTTTCGGAATATGTACAAATGCTTCACATCCAAAGATTTTCAAGTGAGAATAATTCAAATTATTACCAGTCGAAACTTCTTCAGGGTTACCGCCATCCAAGGCTGTAGTTGGAGATCTATTTATGAAGTAGCAAGTGGTCCTGATTGTGTCAGCCCAAAATTTCTTGTCCAAACCATAATTGGACAACATACTTTACACCTTTTCCATTATGGTGTGATTCATCATTTCTACGACACCATTCTGTTGAGGAGTACCAGACAGAGTCTTCTCATGCTTTATGCCAAACTTGTTACAATATTCCTTAAATGCATTTGAGCAATATTCTACACCATTATCTGTTCTTAAAAACTTCAGCAATTTGTTAGTCTCTCTTTCAATAACAACATGGAATTTTTGAAATATTCCAAACACTTCACTTTTACTTTTCATAGGATATGCCCAAACCTTCATGTATGCATCATCTATAAATTTTACAAAATATGATGCTCCTCCTAATGATTTGATGTTAACAAACTCAAACACATATGAGTGTACCAATTCTAACACATTTCTCCTTATGTCATGGCCACCTCTAACGAATGAAACCCTTATTTGTCTACCATATGTACAATGCTCATAAAAATCAAGATTGTAGGATTTCAAACCTGGAAATAAATTTTTATCAACAAGGATTTTTAAGCCCTTCTCGCTCATGTGACCCAAACGCTTATGCCACAGATCTGCTGAATTTTCTTCATTTGTGACAGCAGCCAAATCTGATTTTCCTATCAGTGTCTTCAATGTGTATAATATTCTTGTCTTGGGTCCTTTGGGCACGACCAATGCTCCTTTCCTAATTTTCCAGCCTCCTTTTCCAAAGCTTGTGGAATAGCCTTCATCATCCAGTCGTCCCATAGAGATTAAACTCATGCGCATTTCTAGTACATGCCTGACCTGTTTCAACAATATATGTTGTACATCTTTCATCTTGATTTGGACATCTCCCACTCCAACAATAATGCAAAAATTATTATTCCCCAAATGCATTCTACCATAATCACCAGGATTATATGAAACATAACTATTTTTGCATGGGGTTACATGGTGAGATGCCCCAGAGTCAAGGATCCAATCAAAGCTACTGCTAGATGTATATACACATGCATCCTCTACTGAAACAATAAATAACACATCACCATCTGTGGCTAAGCAGTAGTCTCACCTTCATTTGTGCTAGATGAATTGTGATTCGTATTTGACGGTCTCTGATCCTTTTGTCCTTTCTTCCAGAATCGACATTCTTTCTTCATGTGCCCGGTTTTGCCACAATGAAAGCAGATAATCCTACCTCTCCTTGATTTTGATCAGCTTCTCGATCTTGATTGCCCTTTCCGGTCTCAATCCATTCTCCTACTATGATCAACTAGAGCTAGAGCCTCTCCTCCCTGGTTTTCTACAATTGACTTGCATCGCAGCTCCTCATTCATTAAACTGCTACTAACATCATCAAACTTCAGGGTCCCTGTAGCTGCTGAAGTGCTCATAGCTACAATTAAATTTTCCCAACTGTCTGGCATAAAACACATTAGAAAAATGGCTCTAATTTCATCATCTAAAATGATTTTAACAGAGGCAAGTTGATTAGTAATAATATTAAATGCGTTCAAGTGCTCAGCAAGTGAAGCACCCTCCTTCATTTTGAGATTATAAAGCTTATTCATCAAGAACACTTTGTTTGATGTCGTGTTCTTCTCATATAGATCATGGAGCTTCTTCCATAATCCTTCTGTCATTTTTTCTCCAGACACATTGAAATAAACATTCTTTGCTAAATATTGGCGGATTGTTGCAATCGCTTTTCTATCTAGCTCATTCCACTCTTCATTTGTTATCGATGATGGTTTCTTTGTTGTGCCCTAAATCGGCAAATACTAATCCTTTAAAATCAATGTATCCTCCATCTGTGATTTCCATAGGGTAAAATTAGCCCCACTCAGCTTTTCCATATCTGTAATTGTTGTCCCCATTTTAAATCAAATTCACACCCCAAAACACAAAGACACCACTTAAAATAAAATTTTAATTATTACTCTTTAAAATTTAATAATAATGACCTTCCTCCTTTGAAAACACCCTTTTCAAAATTCTTGCTCCTTTTAAAATATACTTTTCAAAATTCCAGCATTTAATCATATATGTTTCATAATAAATATTAAAAAACATAATAATGTTTTTAAACATTTTTCACATTTCCACACATACATATGTTGGTTTGAGAAAAAAAAATTAAAATATACTTTTCAAAATTATAACATATAATTATATATGATTCATAATAAATATAAAAAACATATATAATGTTTTAACCTTTTCACATTTCACACATACATATGTTCGTTTGAGAAAAAACTTGACGTATATGTGCAAGCTTGATGTAAAAAAAAAACTTACGAACACCACGTTTCAACTCCAATCTCCACGGATCTCCACGTTTCAAACTCCAGCAACACGTTTCAACATGGGTCCACAACCTTGTTTTTCTTGCAGCAACTGTCTTTTAGTTCCAGCGTTCCTCAGCTATTTCCTAGATAGATCTTTCAATAGCTTCAGAGGTAACAGTCAACGTTTTAACGAACACTACAAGAGTAAGGAGATGGCACTAAGCAGCTTGCGCAAAGGATATTCGACCCTAGCTCTGATACCAGTTGTTAGTTCAGAGCATACATAACACACAACAGAATTATACTCAAAGACTTAGACGGCAATAGTAAAGAATAATTTGAGAGACAGACAAATGGAGAGACAACAAGATTTCTCAATCAGAAACAACAGAATAGATAAAACAATCACTGGAGAACAGAAATCACTTAGCATTACATAACGGGCTTGGGCCTTGGCTTGCCCTCCCTGGCCAGAGAAATTACAAATTTATAGAGGCAGAAGAAGGATCTAGAATCCTGTATGTGATTCAGATGCAGATCTAGAAACTAATGGCAGTGTAGAAGGATCTAGAATCCTGGAGATCTAGAAACTAATGGCGGTGTAGAAGGATCTAGAATCTTGCATGTGATTTATGAATTTGGTTTCACACTTAACAAATCTAAAATTCAGATTTAGGTTATATTTTTATTTTTATGGTTGTTGTAGTTTTTTTAGGAGATAACTCCTCAAAATCAACTATGTTTATTCATTTATATTATTCATGGTTATATATATGGGGGAGTGACTTTTGAGTTTCACCTCTCGAAGGCTCTTTCTTTTCCATTATTTATTATTTACATTATTTACAAATGTTCGCCCAATTCACATGATTAAGTGTCAAAATTCCCCCCCTTAATCTCAAGGGATGTTGGTGAGCCCAAACATCATTATGAATTTTTCAAGCTTTTCTTTTCCAAGTGCTTTGGTGAAAATGTCTGCAATCTGCTCATTAGTGGAACAATGGCGTAGATGGATTGTCTTGGCCTCAACATGATGTCAAATCAAATGGTCTTTTATATTGATGTGCTTCATTCGATCATGGAATTTTGGGTTCTTTTACAACTTTATTGCAGAGGTATTGTCAGTCATGAGTGGAGTTGAATGTACTTGTTTTACATGCAAATCTTCCAAAATTTTCCTGAGCCACACAATTTCTTTTGTTGCCTCAGCTGCTGCCACGTATTCTGCCTCTATTGTGAAATTTGTTGGAACTGATTGTTTGCATGATCTCCAGGAGACAACTCCTGATCCAAGACTCATAACATAACCAGAAGTAGATACCCCGGTTTCTTTCTCTCCATCAAAGTCTGAATCACAGTATTCAATCAAGCTGAAGTCACCCACCTATGTATACTTGAGTCCAAAGTCTTGAGTTCTCTTCAAGTACTTTAGAACTCTTTTTGTAGCAGACCAATTCCCCTCACAAGGCTTTTGCATAAACCTACAGAGGATTCCAACAATGAATGAAATGTCCAGTCTAGTAATAGTCAAGTAGTTGAGACTTCCTACAAGCTGTTTATACTTTGTTGCATCCTCAAATTGTTTTCCTTTAATGGATGTGAGCTTTAAGTTTTGTTCCATTGGAGTAGTTAGAGGATTGCACTCATCCATGCCAAACTTGTTTAATAGATCTCCAATGTACTTCTTTTGAGAAAGGAATATATACTTCGGATGTTGAGTAACTTCAATACAAAGATAGTAATTAACATAGCCCAAATCAGTGATTTGAAAACCTTTACTCAATTCCTTCTTTATGGATGCAATGTAACTTTTATTGTTCCCTATCATCAAAACACCATCTATATATACCACAAGATATACAATTGTTTTGCCAACTTTCTTGACAAACAAGGTTGCATCATCAAGATCATAATGTTTGAAGTTGAGTTCCAGAAGATGCTCAGTTAACTTTTCATATCAGGCTTGCGGTGCTTGCTTGAGGCCATACAAGGATTTCACAAGTTTGCATACTTTATGTTCATGTCCTTTCACAAAAAATCCTTAAGGCTAGGACATAAAAATATTATCTTTTAGATATCCATTCAAGAAAGAAGTTTTTACATCCATTTGATGGACTTTCCAACCGTTTTGAGCTACTAGGGCAAAGAGTGTCTAAATGGTAGCCCATTTTGTTGTCGGGGAAAATTCTCCTCATAATCGACCCCTTTCTTCTGTGTAAAACCTTTTTCCACAAGCCTGGCTTTGTGCTTGTCAAGTGAGCCATCAACTTTATACTTGTTCTTGTAGACCCACTTGCAACCAATTGGTTTGTTTCCTAATGGAGGATCAACTAGCTTCCAAGTGCCATTCTTTATCAAGGTGTCATACTCCTTTTGCATCGTTTCTTTCCATTCATCATGAGAAGTGCCTTCTTTGAAGGAAGTTGGTTCAAAATCTATAGACAAATCTAGTTCACAATCATAAGAAACATCCATATCAATAGGTGAATCAAAATTATCTACATCACCCCCATTTTTCTCGGTTGAATTTCTTTTTCTTATCTTTCCAACTTCATCAGGATGAACACTTGCAAGTTTCTTTGCCAGCCACTTTGGGGGACCTTTCGAGATGGTCCAAGCTACTCATTTGATTGAGTTGGGACTGAATCGAGATTGAGTCCCCCAATTTTGTCAATCACATGACTCAAATTATCATCAGTGGTTGGAGTTTCATGTGGGGGAGAGAGTTCTTCAAAAGAAGATACCACATATTGATCCAGTACATGAATCCCCCCTTCAAGATGTGGAATCTGATTATCAAATTCTTGAAATGATTTTTTATTTGCGAATCCATCCAAGCGATCAAGTTTCCGCTCAACAACATTGTCATCTTTGGAAGATTCAAGAAAGATTAAATCTCTAGATACAACAAACTTTTTTCTAACTTCATCATAAAGACGGTATGCTTTGGAGGTGTTTGAATACCCTATGAAGATACACTTACGACTCCTTGCACCAAGTTCGTTTCTATGTATCTTTGTTATCAAGGCATAGCAGGTGGAACCAAAGACCCTGAGATGCTTTATTGAAGGAATGTGGCCATACCACATTTCATAAGGAGTTTTGTTTCTAATAGCATTAGATGGACATCTATTCTTTACATATACAATACATAAATTGCATCAACCCAAAACATCAATTTTACATTCTTGAAAAACATCATGGAACGTACCATATTTAATATTGTCCTCTTTATTCTTTTAGCTACTCCGTTCTGTTGGGGCTTATAAGGCATAGTTGTTTGATGTTTGATCCCATGTTGGTGAAGATAGTTTTCAAATTCATTTGAAGTGTATTATTTTCCATTATCAGTGCGAATAGAGCCAATATGAGATTATGCATCATTTTGAATCCATGTATGAAAGTTCTTGAATGATTGAAAAGCATCAAATGTGTTCTTCAATAAATAAACCCAACACATTCTAGTGTAGTCATCAATAAATGTCATCATATATTTATTTCCATCTGAAGAAGGAAAAAACATTGGACCGCATAAATCTAAATGAATGAGTTCAAGTCTTCTATGTGATCTGGAATGTGAATCATGAAAACACTGTTTGCTATGCTTTCCTATAATGCAAGCATCACATTGCTTAAGCTTCCTAGGAATTGTAGGAAAACTAGTAACACCTTTTTCTTCAACAAGCGAAGGTTGTAATAGTTCAAGTGTCCAAATCTAGCATGCCATAATAGACTTGATGGAAATGTACATTCATCATAATGAGAATTGTATGAGAAATTTTGTGCCTGAGCAGAAGTACCTTGCAGGTTGAGAAGCCTGTCTTCTTTGATCCTCGTCATTTCAAGTGAGTGATCTGATGCTTTTCTCACCTCAACCTTGCCATCAAACATATGAATGGAGTGTCCTTGTTGTCGGATGTCGACCAAGGACAACAAGTTTCTCCTCAATTGTGGGAGATATAAAACATGATGTAGAAGAAGGTCTGGAAGACCAGGAAATTTGAGCTTGATTGTGCCAAGCCCTGATGGCTTGAGTTTTGATTTTTCTGCAAAGTATACTGCTCCATCAACATTTTCAGTAAATTCTTCAAAAAAATATCTTCTATAAGTCATGTGGCAATTTGCTCATGAATCAAGCAAACAATCATTTCTTCAAGAAGGAAGTGAAGCATGAAACAGATCTTCATTTACTCCAATATTTCAATGTACCACAACTTAGTGAAAGGATTCATGTGCTTTACTTTTTCTTTGTCATTGGTTTTACCTTTAGGTTCATCTCTTTCCCGCTCAATTATGTCCCAAGGAAACTTGCATGTGTATGCATTAGGTGATCCATCTCTATTGCAACATATGCAATGCAAATCAGACTTTTCTCCTTGAGAGAGTCTGCCCCCCCTGCCTCTGAAATTTCTTCTTCCTCTTCCTCTTTGACCTCCATTTCCTCTGGAAGAATCTTGAACAATGATTCTTCTCTCTAGATGCAAAAAATACAACTTCTTCAGAAGACTAAGGAACTGTCTTTTCCCCAAAAGCTTTCTCTCTCTTAGCAAATTTGTTCACAAGGAAGTCAAAGGTAATTTCGTTGAGGTTTCCATTTGCTCGCAATAACCCAAGATAATTTGATTAAGTGGGATAAAGTGCCTTGACAAAAGCTATCAAAGGAATGTCTAGTTTAACATTAGTTACTTTGATATCATGCATAATAGATTTTACTTTTGATGCAAGAGGAAGAGGATCATCATTTTGTAATTCAAGGCTGAACAATTAATCATCAGTTGGACAGCTTCAAGCGCAGAGTGTGAGTCATAGAGTTCCTTTAATTTTTGTAAGGCTTCAAAAGCATTTGAAAATGGTGAAATATGGTGACTCACCTCTTCATTTACAGATGATGTAATCAAGGCATAGGCCTTGCTGTTTTTGTTTCCCAAATGGTCAATTCCTTGTCTGAGGTAGGCTTTTCTGGTTCTGTGTCTCCTTCTCCAATACAAATTCATTTCCACAACTCATTAAAAACGAGAGTGTGTTTTATCTTCTGTGACGATTATGGATAGTTCTCCTTTCCGGTGAGAACCACTCCCAAAATAGATATCAATCAATGCATTTTAAAATCTGTGTACTATAAAAAAATACTTTTGCTGCAAAATTTCACTCCTGATGGTAAAAAATCTAATTATGATCTCTATATAATATATATATATATATATATTAATATATATATATATATATAGTACATATTTGATGGGACAACGTTACTTATATCACATGAGATAACATTACTTAGAAATACATGATACAACATTACTTAAATGAGTCAACGTTACTTAAAGTCACATGAGACAACGTTACTTAAATGGAAAATGGTGGTATATGGACAATGTATGGTTAATGCATATGGAGACAGTGTATGGTTAACACTTTGATACCAGGGTTGTATGGATACAGTAGAGAGCAGATTTATGGATGAGGGGTTGTATGGAGACAACAGAGAGCAGATTTATGGAGGAGGGGTTGTATGAGCCGACTGTGCATGAGTTAACGCAAAGGACTATTACCATTATCACATTACCACAGTTATAAAACACATATACCAAGGAACAATGTAATCACAGTTATAAATGCTACCACAGTTATAAAATGCATATACCAAGGAACAACGCTATCAAAGTTATAAAACGCTGCCACATTTATAAAACGCATATACCAAGGAAAACAGTTACCACATTTATAAAATGCAGTCTTCGAAAACATTTAACGCGCAGGTAGCATGAACAACGATGCTAGCTCTCGTGTCAAACCAGGTACGAGCATCCTAATCGGAATACCATCATCGCAATCATCCTCAGAGCAACGGAGCATCATCCCCATACCACTCCGCTCTATTCCGTTAAGTCGATGGTATCGATTCTTCACCTCACTTGAAGCCGAAGGCACAAAAGTATGGAGGTTGAAGGCACGGTCGAGGTACACATGGAATATAGGCCAAAAATGCATATGATAGTGTATGGAAGGTGGCTTCAGGCTTCAGGAGTATGCCAGAGGCCTCAAGAGTATGACAAAGGTGTTAGTTCTGTAAAATAGGCAGAACATAGGCATGAGGGAGTTACAAGGGCAGAGAGGGAAGCCAAAAATGGAGCTGGCTCTGATACCATGTCATGCTAGGAGGTAACTCCTCAAAATTAACTATGTTTATTCATTTAGATTATTCATGGTTATATACATGAGGGAGTGACTCTTGGGTTTCACCTCCCGATGACTCTTCCTTTTCCATTATTTATTATTTACATCATTTATAAATGTTCACCCAATCCCCATGATTAGGTGTCAACAGGTGGTATAGCTAGCAATTGTAGCACATGTTGCAAAGGAAACCCTTTAAAGTCATAGCATAGGAAAGATATGATAGAAGAAAGAAGTTGTTAGTGACTATTGTAGCTTAGTAGCTTATTGGAAATGATTTATTCATTGTTGTCTCATGTTTTTCCTTTGCTAGTGTTGAGTGGAGTTTGGATAAAACTATTGTGAGAATGCTCATTTCTTTTACAATCATCTGCAACGAAACAAAGTACTCAGTAGTAGAAACCAAACTCGGCAAGATGATTTCCTCTGAAGGAAAAATTATTGTGGCAAACTAAACAATGACAATGTTGACTACTCTCAACCTTCTTCCCTTACTTGGCACCTGTCGAGCAGTAAAAAGGGTCTTTTTCACCTCTATTTACCCTACATTAATTATCAATCCAGGAACGATTTGTTATCTCAAAGAGTGTACTCAGTTTGAGGCAGTCATTTGTTAGAGGAATGCTAGTAGTATAGTGCTTTAAATACAAGAGTAAATGGATGCTTGGAATAAAATCTACTTACAAAAAGAAACTTAAAACTCAAATCATGCACTCAAAAAGCTACAACAATTTATCAGTCAAGGGTATAGTAACGGTAACTCTTCCCTTTGTAAACTGATGCAAGCAATCAAGGAAAAGGTCATCAACTTGGGAATTGGACAACATATTTCAATGTTCACTACAGTTTCAAATCGTTCTGCACACCAAAGCAATGGTAATTAAAATGACAAGAAATGGGAAAATGACTAATCTATTTAACAGGATTGAACAGCAAAGCCTTAACCTACAGAAATGAATGAAGCAATAATTGTATCATACAGGAAGTGAGAAACTATCTTTACTTTAGAAATGATTTGAACAACAAACGGAAATAGAATGGAAAACTAATGGAAATGAAATATTGAACAGCAAGCTAAATCAAATGTAAATACACAGCAAAACCCAATTGAATATTACACGCAGCGCTACTATATTAAAATTAACAACAATCTGAGTTCCGATATAACAAGTATGAATCACAACTATAAAGGAACAACAATTGTGATCACGATGGAACATCAATCCCAAATGAACAAAAATCACATTTAAAAGTAAACCGTAGATAAATACACAATAATATCGATTTACGAATATACAACATTGTTACTCTGTAATCGAATAGCAATGGGAATCTGTAAGAAACAACAATGTTATATGATAATATCAGTTGTTTAAAGGAACAACGATGTGATATAAATTTAGAATGAATAGCATAACATTCCTCTTGCAGAGAATAACATTACTTATTCAAGTAAACAAAATATAACAGAACCGATATGTAAAATAGTAAGGAACATCAAATTACTGAACAGAGCGAATAAAAGAAATCAAACCACACACGAATCGGAAAATAATGGTACAGGAGCAAGTGATCCACCAGGGCCGGGCCCTTAGCCTCCAAAGACACACTACTTAAGATTACTCCAGAATCAAAGATGGAACAACAACCGAAGTTTATATATTACGCATCAAAACAAAGTTATAGTAATCACTCTTAGAGAGAGTCGATGATCAAAGTTCCAATTACAATAGTAAGTTTCATAAAAACAACAATAGTCCCATCCCTTGGGCTAGTAATGCTGCCTCTTCTTATAGCAGTTGAGCGGAGATGTCAATGATACAGAGAATCATTAAGGTAGCGATCCCTCAGGATCAGAGGATCTTGAGGGCTTTTCCATACTATTAGTTCTCAGTTATCTTCTTGTTCTCTTGTGCCATTTTGATATCTCTTTTTCCTTTTCCTAGCTTATACGCTCCTGTTTAGATTTCCTTGTTTGGATACGATTCCCTATCAAAGGGAAAACAGTTAACCTTATCTTGTCTTTTCCTTTAGAACACCGATCTCCCGTTTTCTCCTTTTTCTGCATAGGAAAAGGATAACTATTAGTCATTTTACGTTGCATACAAATCTTCTAGATCCTATCATAATATTTCGCCATATAGTTATTTCATAATGTAAAGAAGTTATGAATTCAAGGAAAAGATAACAAAATGAGCGGTAATTACATACCTTCTCTAGTGCTCAACAAAACCATCAATAATGCATCTGTCACAAACATTAAAGGGATGCATAAAAAATACAAACACAATTTGTTCAAAGACTATTTTGTAGGTATTCACGAATATGAATCCTGGTAATACGAGCTGAGATGATAGAAACAAAATGACATGGAATGTGCCAATCCCTAAAACAAGTAAAACTATAATTATTGTTGGACACCTAATCCTCAATGGGTTCGTGTGGAAGTTGAATGGACAAAAGGAGTCAAAGAGACCTTGGGATGTGAAACCCAACGGTCATAACAATGTACTATAAATGTATATCAGTTGTTAATAAAAAAGGTACTTGCATGTTTTATCTTTCATATTGTTCTTGCTACCCATGTGTGTTTAACATGGTATCAGAGCGGGCGAATTCTAGCCCTGCTCATATTTGAGTCACTGTTTACTTGTGGCCTTTTGTTGTGTTTCTCTCACCGGACCTATGCATTGACCATTAATGTTGTGTGTTATGTGGGTCGTGAACTCTGAGTGCAGTGATATTTCTAGTAAATTAATTAATGAGCTGGTGTTGAATTCATTGTATATATTTGTGTTGGCATATGATAATTTTTGGTGTGTTGAATGAATGGTTGATTAATTCATGCGCTGGTGTTGAAGGCCGTGCAAAAAAAAAACGTTGAGAGTTAAGAGTCATGGTGTATTGGCTCTGCCATCCCTGACATTCCTGACCTCTAAAATCCGCGTGTCTCTATTTTTGGTCTCTGGCTAACCCGTCTGTCCATAAAACGTTTACTGTTAAATGTTTTCTCTCTGAACATACATTGAATTAGAGCCTGGGCGCCCAAAGCCTGTCAGCGCTACCCATCCTCACCGGATTAAAAGTTGTCAGATCTGCAACTTATATTTCATATGACTTCTGTATTTTCCATTATGAACTCTAAGCTAATTCGACAACCTGAATTGTCTTAATCATGATTGAATCCTGAATTTTCTTAATTATATATGCTCCCTCACCGGATTAAAAGTTGTCAGATCTGCAACTTATATTTCATATGACTTCTGTGTTTTCCATTATGAACGATAAGCTAATTCGGCAACCTGAATTGTCTTAATCATGATTGAATCCTGAATTTTCTTAATTATATATGCTCGAATTGTGCATAACAATGCCCCTCAATCCTGCCATCACTCAGACCTGTCACTCTATCATTTTTTAAACTCTAACGCTCCACTGCTAGTGACTGAGACCCATTTTGTTGTTCTGGACCTGCATTGTTATCATAGCCGTCTGCAATAAATAAATGTTTTTATAGTACTTGGTTACCGTAATCAAAACTTTGCAATTTCTCAAAGACTCACAGAGAATTTCGTCGTGTCCTCTAGCCGTTTTTTGGTGCTGAGTTTTCAAACTGTTATTATTATTATTAGTTGCTCGGGTTTCCATGCGGAAAAAAAGTTTTCTGTTCCATAAAGACCCATAGAATCTGCATCCAGAATGAGATGATGAGTTCATCGTTCATTATCCATGGTGGTGCAGTCGTCTGCAATAAATAAATGTGTTTTATCCAGTGCAATTCTTCTTGAGGGTCCTCAATGCCACCCTTCGTGGGTGTTCTGCTGCTGAAGACATTAAACTGCCACAGTCATTTCGAGATTTGATGTTGGGCATGTACACTTGCAATGGTCGAGTTCTGGGGTTGCAAGGCTCAATCACCATGACCGTATAGAGGTTGTGGTCATATTTCTTGTCCTGCTAAGCATGGGTCATTTCTTATATTCCAACCCAACAACAGCATTTGAATGTGAAATAATACACGAGGATTATCCGTCCTTTTGGAAGGCCATCCAAAAGTTTCAATGCCCCTTCGTCTATCCTGTCTGCGTGCCAACCTGTCTGGAAGGAATATAATCTGAAATGACAAAGATCCAACATGACACGAACTTCAGCTGTGACGACCACGCAACAAAAGCATTTATAGGAGGCGAAACTCATGCAAACAAGGAAGGCCATAACGAGTTACCGCAGTTAGAGGGTTCTCCTTCCAAGGGCATAAGTTCCGTTCAGGGCCCTGAACCCCGATTTTTGTCCTTGTCGGTATTTCTCAAGAAATTTCGACAGCTCTAAGTCACTGGGAGGCCATCAGGATGTCCATAGGATTGAGCGAACTGCAAGCAAATCGAATTCCATTCTGAATAGCCCGCAAAGGGATAGCTTTCAGTATCCTGTTGTTGTAGGACAGCAGCTTACTCATGTTATATTTGCCTCCAGCGACAGAGTTTCTCACTTTGAATAGTGGCCTATCAAATTGACCTCGAACTCTTTGTCTACTTCAGTGAAAAGGGCCACAAATGACATTAAATTGGTCTCAACCTCTCTATCTTCTCTCTGCAAAAATCAAGACTCTCTGTAACAGAATACAACAAGGGTGTCGAGGTGTTTACCTTCAGTGAAAAGTGAGCCGTATCTGTTTAAGATTGAGACCTAAGAATCATTCGTTATAGTTTACTCGTTCTGCAATATAATCTATTTTTTATACATTTGATTGGAGAGTTTGGTCCAAATCTCCTTTCGTCAATGCAACGCTGGAAATTACTGTAATCTCTACTGTCAATCTCAAAAACGTGAGAATATTTGGGAGAAGACTGCATGCTTATGCAGTTGTAGGGGCCAACACATCCCCTACTTGTAAATCTATGCGAATTGACACAGAGGGTGGGAGCTATCCAATTTAGAATCACAATCTACAACTGGAATTGTGTACGAGCAAGAGAACATTATTGTACAGAAAAGCGTCGGCCAGTGTAACAATACATGTTTATTGTAAAACGCCTTTTAGGAAAAAGCTGGTGGGATGGACTAAGGTGCCCTTCTCTGATAATGTGGATGGCTACAGAGACCCCCATTCTCTGCATTTCCTTAGCTATCGTTTGAAGACAAGCAAAGGAAAGCCTCAGTCTGGAATCATCAATCTATGTGTGTGTCTACTTCCCAAACGATATAATTACAACTCAGAGCAACCTAGTTTCAATTCTGTACCTGTTCAATACTCAGAGCAGGGCAATATTCAAAGCAGAAACTACAAAATCAATCATCAACCCCAACCACAACAAATGACAGTGTATGGTGTGAACACGGTTTTAAATGGATCCCTTCTCGATGAAGAAATGGAAGCATGAGAGGTTTTGAATCCATATTTCAAATCATTGTTCCTTTTTTAGGTTTTATATATTAATAAATTTGCCTGTTAAAATCCCATGGTTGATCCTCATTCTGGCATATGCGTTGGTCATTTTTCTTGTCGATTCATCCTCCTTATATGGCGTTGATTACTTTATGTTATTTCAAATGTGTTGAATATGAAGCTTATATAACCAAAAACAACTGAAATCGAGAGCCATCACTATTTTTGAAGACAATTGCAATATGTTGTAAAATCCAATTGTATCGACATATTGCGAGTGAGTGTTGATTCTTCTGTACAAGTTCATAGTTGTGATCAGTGTAATTTTGACAATGAATAAAATAGCCAAAATTGGTGAAGTATTGGAGTTCTTAAAAACTCTGATACATTCTTCTGATCATGGTACAGTAAGAACAAGAAAAGTTTCTCTTGTTGACATTAGAACCTGTTTGCATAATGTACAAGAGAATATTGAGTTTTTGCAACTTGAGACAAAGCTACAGCAGGAAGAATTACAACAGTTGAGTTATCATTATGAACCTGTTTCTGTTCAAAAGATTGAAACAGACTCCCATAAACAACAAGACAATAATGTTACAGTTCATTCAGATTTAGTACCCCATAAAGTGACAGTTGTACATACTGATGCAGAAACTCAATCTGCACCTCCCAAGCCCATCATCAGACCTTGGGAACATCTTGTCCACAACAAGCACAGAACTGGTCTTGGATATGACAAGGACTTTTCCTTTCATATTCTAGACTACTCAAAGCCCATTCAGTTTAAGAGTGTTAGATTCCTTCATGACAGTTCACGTCCAGCTATTCCAGATTCTGCCCCTCTTCCACAACAACAACAACAACAACAGATTATGAAATTCCAACACTGTGACCGAGTTGTCCATTTGAAAGATCATTGTTTTGATCTTCATCCATGTAAGCACTATCATAAAACCAATCATTCTTCACACAGATGCTTTATAAATAAACATCCTGCAAGAACAAAGATTCATCTTGTATGGATCGCTTCTTGGCAATGGGCATCAACAACGAAGAAGATATTCCAAACACATGTCAGAACTTGTTCCAGAGTATTGAACAGTCTTGCAGTTGATTTTTCTCCATCATCTCGCCTTTTATCTGACAGGGGGGGAATGATGGTCATCTACAAGCTTCAAAGTCACATCAAGCGAGCCTGAGACACAACCTGCCACACCAGTTTCATATTTGTAGCCAGAGACAAAGATGCCACTGAGCATGCCTTCAGTTGGAAATCTGGGACACTTCCTCTAGCAGAAGACTTTAGCTTCTTGCTAGCTTCGAAAGAACTCCAGGAACAAAGTTGAGAACACTTCCTCTAGCAGAAGACTCCAACTTCTTGCCGGGTTTTGGAAGAGTTCCAAGAATTGCATTAAGCATTCCAAAGTTGTTGGTCATCCTTAAACCATCACAGGTTGAGACTTCCCTTTTCAGGTTGAATTTCTCCCTTTTATGCGAGGTGAGACCTCCCTTTCATGGTTGAAGGTTTCCCTCTTCGAAACAAGAGGAGCACTTCCTCTAGCAGAAGACTTCAGCTTCTTGCCAGTTTTGGAAGAGTTCCGGGAACTGCACTACGCGTTCCAGTGTTGGTGGTCATCCTTAAACCACTGCCCTTTATACCAACATTTCAGAGAGCACATTCAGCCTTGTGCTGCCATGCCTTTTTTCACAATTTGTATTACAACTCTCTTCTTGGACTCATACATAACCCTTCGGATTAAGGGGGGGAATGTTGGACACCTAATCCTCAATGGTCTAGTGTGGAAGCCGAATGGACAAAAGGAGTCCAAGGGACCTTGGGATGTGAAACTCAACGGTCAGATAATGTACTATAAATGTATATCTCTTGTTAATAAAAATTGTACTCTCATGATTTATCATTCATATTGTTCTTGCTCCCATGTGTGTTTAACAGATTTAAAGTGATAAAGATGAGGAATGAGAGCCTGAAGGCAGAAACATATGCCCAATATCTCAAGCTCACACCACTAAACCAAAGTACACTGATGTCAGCATTTGACATCAAAGAAGGAAAAATGCAGGTCTCATTCTTGCAGCCCACTGTACAGCAACCAAAGACCTTAGCAGACTACAAGAAGACAAATTTTGAGGTCTTGGCCAGGGATGCTCATCAAATTGATCAGATAGAGTTTCAAGCAGGCTGGAGAAATGATCTACTCCACCCTCACCGCAAAGGCCATGGCTGCTTACAAGCTACAGGAATCATTGGATAGTGTAACAGCTCAGTACAAATTGGAGAGAGCCTCTTCACACGCTGAAGACACCAGGATAAAGTCCTTGGAAGACTTGGTTATTGAACTGGGCCATGACCCAAGTGATGTTAAAGCCACATAGAAACTAATAAAAAAGAAGAATGAAGACATAAAAGCCCTCAAGAAACAACTCAAGTTGCGTAATTTGTAGCACACAGAGATAAAGGAAGTTCTGGAAAGCCATACCAATCATGAGGAAATGATGGACATAGTGCTGCAACTGAATGACCAGTTAAAAGAGATGGAGAAGGAGCTGGATAGCTTGATTCAACTCAAACAAGCTAGTATTGATAATGCTCCTGCAACTGTCATACCAACAGTGACCACAACTATACCATCTACTTTGGTAGCAACATTATCTCCCACTGCTCCAATGGTCATTGCACTATCAACATCTTCACAGACTACATCAGCGACAAGATCAACAACAACAACAACCTCCACAAGTGATGAAGCAAACAGGTTGGTCAAAGAAATGGAAGAAATGTCCATTCAGACCAATGAGATGATCAAACTTAAGGAGAAAGTCACCAGCCTAGAGACAGATTGCAAGCTTGCCCAAATCATGCATAAAGAAGAGCAACAAAAGGCTACAAGGATGAATGAAAGGATAGAAACCTTGGAGAAAGAACTGACCTTGAGTGAACCTATAGGTAAGGTTAAAGAACAACTATGGGCCAATATCATTGACTCTATAAATGATATTTGGCCATCCATCCAGGTCATTTTTGAGTAGATTGATTTAATGAAGCAAGCTACCGAAGCCATTGAAAGGGTTAAAGCAAAACTTGGAGGTATGTTAGAGGAAGTAGCAAGAATCATCCACTTCTTCAACTCCAAGAATAAGTATGAACTACAAGAACCGGAGATACCTGACAGGACAAGTACAATTTTGGAAGTGAGAAAGGTTCTCACTAAGAGGAATTTGATGTTGAATTTAGAAGATAAGTGTCAAAACATGGAACTAGTCGTTGATAGGTTCATGGCTAAGTTCGAACTTTTGAAGGAAAAGGGATTACCTGATCCCTTAGTAATAAATGACTAGTTAATGACATAGGCAGACTACAACAAGAAGATCAGGGAAGTGGCCAAAGAACAGGTAATCACTTCATCCGTGAAGGGCATGCGAACAGGCAAAGTGTTGTACCAAACTTTTGAAAACTTGTTTTAGCTCCAGCATGAGGTAAAACACTTGTTTATTAATAAGCCTACTTTTTCCAAATATATAGAGGCAGAGGAAATATATAGAAAGATGCTCAATATCCAATTACTAGATGAGGAAAGATGGGAAAAGCTCAATGATTTACTGTAGTAAACAGACAACAAATTATAAATGTACAGTAAAAAGTGAAACAACACAGTAAAAATATATTGACAGGTCAGCAGGGTTAAACTGTATTAGATGAAAGGTTAAAGTAAAACAAAACATCCAACGTGAAGACCAAACAGCCAAGCAACATAAAGGGCAAAAGATCAAAGGGCAAAGCTAGCAGAAATAATAGGGACATCAAGCAACAATTCAATAGCTGTCTCTATCTTCTTGCAAGAAGATATTTCTTTTTTCCTAGATTAGTTCTCAATGCAGTGTGAGATATTTTGTAATTCCTTTTGTATAAATACTTCAAAATTTGAAGTATTATGGTGGATTATTTTACATTTGTAGAGTTATTTTGATTTTGAACCTAAGGGTGATTGTACCATTTTCAAGTCAACAGATTGGAGCAAGTAATAAAATCATTTCGCTACAGGATTCATGAGATGAGCCATTTGCAGTGAAGTATCTTCTTTGTGTGATTTCGTTACTCTCTTATGTGTTTCATAATCCTAAATTTGTTTTAAATTTGAATGAATTAACTAGAAATATCACTCAGAATTTGTTTAAGTACACTTTGTTTTGCACAGTGAGTCATTTACACATTTTCCTCTGATCGCCGGATTTTAGAGCCCTTAATTTCTCTCCCATCCCGATTGACTTCTTTCATTCCTTCCAAAGTCCAGCCTAGGGAACCCTTAATTTCCCTTTGGATCCGATTTGAAATCATTCCTCCACTTAGCCTTTGAGAACTGTAGTAACTTATCTATCTTTCCCTGTAGAGACTGTTTTTAGAACTGAATCCAAACTTGTTTCCCTGACATTAGACTCCATAGCCCAATGGTAGAAGATAACCTTTGTTCATCTAAGTGATCCCACGACCCAATTTCAAAACAAAACCCAAGTACAAACAATAACTAGCCTAAAATCATCTTAACTAAAACAAAGTTAAACTATAAAGAGAGAGCCCTCTTTGAGCATCTGGAAGGCTAGGTCTGGATCTCCAAAAGTGGTTTGTGGTTACCTTTGACTTTTCTTTCTACATTAACTTCAGAATAAATATTAGAGTGATAACATTTCTAGCGACGATACTGGGGACTTCAATCCTCAGTCTCATATAGAACTTTAAGGAAACCTTAAATTTAATCTTGAGCCCCTTAAGGTCATTTTTTGAAGTCAATTTTGAAAATTTTCATAAAAACAGTTAAGAAAGTTAAAATTCTGGCTCCTAAGAAGATTCACTATACCCGGGCAAACCCAGATCGAAACCCAACAACTATAGTTGATGACCCAGAGAGAATTTTAAGACAACCCAAAACAACAGAAAATCAAGCTAGTAGTAGCCGGTTAATCAGAGTCAATCTACTCTCTGAGGAGTTGTGAACTTTAGAGGACATCCCTTTTGATTTGTGATTTGACCTCTCATTATTTAGAAGTAAATCTGGGAATGCGATCCATGAAACAGTGTTAGATCCTGAGTTTGTCCAACTCATTGAATCGAAAAGGATTATTCATTCAGATTTAGATAAATTTGTAGTTGAGACTTTTGGCAAGATAGAAGCTTGGGCCTCTAAATTGATAAGTAATATAGGTGGTTCTTACATTCAATAATCTGTTGAAGTAGCTTCCCTTACTACTGATGCCTCTGAAGTTTCTGCACAAACTTCACTCACTGTAAATACCCCTTCTTTTACCACAACCTCACCAATTGTATCTACCACAACCCAATCACCTAAACCAGTTATTAATCAACCATCCTCATCATCATCTAGTTCACCTCCATCAGTGTCAAGTCCTTCCACAAGTACCACAACTTTACCCCCTAGTCAAGCCAGAATCATAGCAAAGGAAAATCGATATGCACCTCTAGTTTTAGCTACACAACTCCATGCCATGCCCGCAAATTATCAGAGTAAAATTTCTCTGTTTGATGCTATTGGTCATTACATTGTCCAACATCATGTAAACAAGATGTCTGAATTTTTTGAGTTGCATGAGATAGATGAAGCAGATGTCCAATTGAGGTTGTTTGCCCAAATTTTAAATGGGGATGTCAAGAAATGGTTCAAAGCCTTTCCTGCCAACCATATTGCACACTTAGCTAATTTTCATAGGTTATTCATTGATAGATGGGAGAGAAAGAAAAACCCATTGCAAATACTTTATGAATATGAGAACATTAGAAGAGCTCTTAATGGGTCAGTTCAGGGCTATTGCACTAGGTTTAATAATATCTACAATGCAATTCGAGCCAATATTAAGCCTCCACTTGGCCTAGCATTAATTAAATTCCCTGATGGTTTTTACGCTGACATGTCATACCAATTAGTGTAGAGGCCAACCTATTAGCTAAGAAAGCTCGAATGAGAAATGAAAAGAAAGTTGTATTTAAAGAGGAATCTTCCACTTCAGATGGAAAAGTAGATATTTTAGCTAAGAGTTTAGAGAGAATAATGGATAGATTAGAAAACATGGAGAGGAAAAATCAATGGGAGAATCAACAACAACCCCCAATTTTAGGAAGAACCCTAATGCTGGAAAGAATGCTACAGCAGATCAACAGATTGGGCCCCGCTTCCAAGAGAACTATGTTGAGGATTCACAGAACCAAGAAGGAGAGGATGATACCTAGATTAACTTACTTGAAACCAAATATGAAGACACTGTTTTTCATATTCAAGAAGAACAAGAGTTATATATGCTGCAACAGTTGCAATTAGAATCTGGTGAATCCTTTGATTTTAAATGGTGATATGAGTCAGCTATATATGAGGTACACAAACAATATAGCTTGAGAAGTAAAAAGAACAACAAGACTCCCATTAAAAGATCCATCCAGACCTAGACTAAGATAATAAAAGAAGCTCCATTTAACAAAGTGTTACAACTCCTCCCTAGCGGAACATCGGAGACCTCTACCCCTAAAATTGTAGATATAGCCTCCACTGAAACCCAAACAGAGATAAGTACTGAAAATAATAAAAATAAGAGAAATCAAGGGAAAACAATAGAAACACAGACTGAAATGCCTAGTACTGAGAAATAGGATAAGGACACAAATTGCACATGTTAAGGAAGATCTAAATCAAACAAACAAAGCTCAACTCCCTTTCAACATCAAAACTGAAATAACAAAATTAAAGATATCAGTTCCTTTGACCAAATTAGTAAAGAATGAATCCTATAGGTCACATATAACTAAAACTTTAAATATAGGATAGGGAGAGGATGTTGTTAACTTAAATGATGATCAACCTGAATTATCGTTTGGCCTTGAGGCCAATGGTATTCATTAGCAAGGGGGAGTTCCTCCTTTCTACATTAGCCTAAACATTCATGACAAAATTTTGCATAATGCTATGTTGGACTCGGGGGCATCCCACAATTTGATATCAAAGGCAATCATGGAAACATTGAACTTAGACATTACCAAGCCATATAAGGTTTTGTTTTCTTTTGACTCCAGCGAAGTTAAATGCCTTGGTTTGATCGAGGAATTATGTGTAACTCTTGTCCATTGCCCTGCAAAGAGTATTCTAATGAACATTGTAGTTGCAGATATCCCACTGAAATATGGAATGGTGCTATCTCTCTCACGGGGAGAAAAACTACAGGGATCCTTGCAGTTGGATATGTCTTATGCCACAATATCTATTTTTTGCCAACCAAGAAAATTATATAGAGACCTTGATAAAGTACATGGTGAGTAGTGAAGAAAAACCACAAAACTTTCCCATACACTCCATGCATTCATATATGGACTCTTTTATCTTGTGCAATGCAGAAAATGATAATAAGGAAATTACAGCTAAAGACCTAAAATACAGAGCATCTGACAATGAGAACATATTTCTTGAGTCACTATGGCATCTAGACTTCAATGGGTCTATCAATAGGTTAGGGGCTAGTGCAGGAGTGTGGATCCATAATATGGAGAATAATCATGCTGAGGGACATGCTTTCAGATTGAATTTCAAATGTACCAATAGCATGGCCGAATATGAAGCTCTAATTCTAGGGTTACAATTGGTTAGGATACTAGGAGGCAAAAGAGTTTCCATTATGGGAGACTCAGAGGGACATGCTTTCAGATTGAATTTCAAGTGTACCAATAGCATGGCTGAATATGAAGCTCTAATTCTAGGGTTAGAATTGGTTAGGACACTGGGAGCCAAAAGAGTTTCCATTATGTGAGCCAAAAGTGTTTCCATTAAAGATATCAGTTCCTTTGACCAAATTAGCAAAGAGTGAATCCTATAGGTCATAGATAACTGAAACTTTAAATATAGGAGAGGGAGAGGATGTTGTTAAGTTAAATGATGATGAACCTGAATTATTGTTTGGCCCTGAGGCCAATGGTATTCATCAACAAGGGGGAGTTCCTCCTTTCTACATTAGCCTAAACATTCATGACAAAATTTTGCATAACGCTATGTTGGACTCAGGGGCATCCCACAATTTGATGCCAAAGGCAATCATTGAAAGACTGAACCTAGACATTACTAGGCCATATAAGGATTTGTTTTTTTTTTACTCCAGCGAAGTTAAATGCCTTGGCTTGATCAAGGAATTATGTGTAACTCTTGTCTAGTGCCCTGCAAAGAGTATTCTAATGAGCATTGTAGTTGCAGATATGCCACCGAAATATGGAATGCTGCTATCTCTCCAATGGGGAGAAAAACCGCAGGGATCTTTGCAGTTGGATATGTCTTATGCCACCATATCTGTTTTTGGCCAACCAAGAAAATTATATAGAGAGACCTTGATAAAGTACATAGTGAGTAGTGAAGAAAAACCACAAAACCTTTCCATATACTCCATCCATTGATATATGGACTCTTTTATCTTATACAATGTAGAAAATGATAATAAGGAAATTACAGCTAAAGACCTGAAATACAGAACATCTGACAGTGAGAACATATTTCTTAAGTCACTATGGCATCTAGACTTCAATGGGTCCGTCAATAGGTTAGGGGTTGGTGCAGGAGTGTGGATCCATAATATGGAGAATAATCATGCCGAGGGACATGCTTTCAGATTGAATTTCAAGTGTACCAATAGCATGGCGGAATATGAAGCTCTAATTCTAGGGTTACAATTGGTTAGGACACTGGGAGCTAAAAGAGTTTCCATTATGGGAGACTCAGAGCTGATTATTAAGCAGATTAATGGTGAATACTTTGTCAAAGACCTCCTGGAAACAAACTTTGTTGCCATTCCTAGAAAACAAAACATGCAGGCCCACAGTCTAGCCACTTTTGCTAGTACTTGTAAATTGTCATTTCAACCCCACCGTCAGTACACTAGAGAAGTCAAACATAGGACTATTGTACCAGACAACCTAAAGTATTGGCAAATTTTCTCCCAAGATTCTCAGATTTACGATTTCATGAACAATGAAGGTGAGTTTCAAAATTGTAAGATAGATACTGATTGTACAATAGAGAATAATATAGAAAGTAACATAGATGTAAATATTTTAAATATAGCTAAACCAACTAAATTTACTAGAGTAGAAATAGATAGTTTAGAGAATGTAGAGATTGAAGAAATAATGAATGATGATCCTGAGATTCTTAATTTGAAAAATATTTTTTTGCCTAAAGGATTAGTCCCTTTAGAAGATTTGTTTGAGTCTAATGATGTAGCTAGGAAACCCAAAATGGAACCTCTGAGAGCTGACATAAAAGAGGTTAACATAGGAACTGAGGATAAACCAAAAATCATTAAAATATCAAAAGCCTTACCTCCAGAGGAAAAGGTTAAATACATCAATCTTTTTAAAGAGTTTCAGGATGTATTTGCCTGGAGTTATGAAGAGTTAAAATCTCATGATACCAGCATAATCCAACACAAAATACCTCTAAAAGAATATCATAAACCTTTCAAACAGGAACTTAGGAGAATAAACCCAATTCTTATGCCCTCCACTGAGAAAGAAGTTAAAAGAATGTTTGATGCCCATATTATGGCCCCCATTAGATACTCAGATTGGATTTCAAACTTAGTCACTACTAGGAAAAAGATTAGTAAAATTAGACATTGTGTAGATTTCAGAAATTTAAACAAGGTCTCACTAAAAGATAACTATCCTCTACCAAAAATGGACAATATCCTGTAGAGGGCAGTGGGCTCATCCAGGATTTCACTGTTAGATAGATTCTCTGGGTATAACCAAATCTTAGTTCAACGTGAAGTTCAAGCAAAAATTGCATTTACTATTCCATGGGGTACCTTCATGTATTTGAAGATGCCTTTTGGATTAATGAATGCAGGTGCCACATTTCAAAGAGCTATGGATATATCTTTTGCCAAGGAGATCCAAGATTTCCTAATAGTATATCAGGATGACATCATAGTCTTCTCTAAATCTGACAATGAACACCTAGACCACCTGAGAAGAGTATTTATCAAATGCAGAAAATTTGGGATTTCTTTAAATATCAAAAAGGCACTCTTTGGTATGGAAGAGGGAAAACTGTTGGGACATATCATATCTAAAGATGGGATTAGAATAGTTCTTGCTAGAATGGAGGCCATTTTCACCATTACCCATCCTAGAAACGTTAGAGAGTTACAGTCATTTCTATGCAAGATAAACTTTCTTAGGTGATTCATTTCAAATCTAGCAGAACTGATTAGAGAATTAAATAACATGTTAAGAAAGGACTCAACACTTAAATGGACAATGGAGGTCAAACAATCCTTTGAAGCCATCAAGGAAGATTTAACCAAAACTCTAGTCTTGATAAGTCCTGATTTTAACAAGGATTTTATAATTTTTTCTTTTACTTCAGAACACACCAAAGCAACAGTCTTGCTGCAAAAGAACAACCAATTGCATTTTTTAGTAATCCTTAAGAGATGCTACACTCAAATACAATATTATGGAAAAACAAGCATTACCTTTAGTAAGGGCTATCAAAGACTTCAAAGTATACATTCTGTATTCTCACATTATTGCTTATGTTCCAAATTTTGTAGTTAAGGACATTTTGACACAAAATGGGCCTGAAGGGAAAAGAGGCAAGTGGATTGCCACAATATTGGAATATGACATAGAGATAAAGCCAACTAAGCTTATCAAAGGCCAAGGTTTAGCCAAACTCATGGTTGAATCGAATTGTCAAGCCCTGGATATAACTTCATTAGTGCCCTTGATGATCAGGAAGAGATGGCTACTCCACCGAAGAGTGAACCTTTTACTGATTCACCTTGGTATGCAGATTTTATATTTGTACTACAAAATTTACAAGCTCCTCCTTGTTCGACAAGAACTAAAGCTAGATTTTTAAAGATGAAGTCATTAAAGTATTGTATCATAGATAATGCATTGTTCTGGAAAGACAATAGTTGTGTTCTTTTGAATTTTTTATTGAAAAATGAAGCTGATAAAATCATGAAGTGTTTCATGTAGGGGATTTTGGAGGACACTTGTACTAGAAGACTACTACTGACGAAATCCCGAGGGTTGGTTTCTACTAGCTTACTTTGTTTGCAGATGTTAAGAAACATGCGACCTCCTGTCATAAATGTCAGATATTTGAGGGAAAGAGAAAACTTTTACCCTTACCTCTTAAACCAATTTCAACTGAAATGTCATTTCAACGAGATGGGGGTTAGACTTCATTAGAGAAATACACCCAGCCTCCTTAGCTGAGCACAAATGGATTCTGACATCTACTGACTATTTCACCAAATGGATAGAGGCCATACCTTCTAGGCAAGCCACATAAACTGTCATAATCTCGTTTCTTGAGAGTAATATCCTCTGAAGATTTAGATGTCCCCAGAAGCTCATTACTGATAATGCAGCTGCCTTTAAAGCCAAGAGAATGGTAGATTTCTGTAACAAATACCACATCACTCTTGGCCATTCCACAGAGTATTACCCTCAAGGTAATGGACTTGCAGAATCATCTAACAAACGCTTGGTAAATATCATTAAGAAATTGCTGGAAGATAGCAAAAAGGCATGGAACAAGAAGTTAGTCAATGCCTTATGTGCAGGTAAACTGACTACTTTTGAACATCTCCCTACTAGTTAGTTTATGGGATGGATGCAATGTTCCCATCATCTTTGGGAGTGCTAGTGATGAAGATCATCTAGGAATTACAGGTGGAACCAAATGATATTCAGAGAAGAATAAATAAGGCCATACACCTGCAGCAGACCAGAGAAGAATTATATGTAAAATCACAGGTAATCTAGGACAAAATCGAGAAGGTTTTTGATAAAAACACTGAAGCAGATGATTTTTACATTGGAGATAAAGTCTTGAAGTGGGATTCAAGGAGAGAAGACAAAGGCAAGAATGGAAAATTTGATTTTTTGTGGTAAGGGTCTTATGCCATTTATGGCCATAGAGGCAACAATGCCTTTTTCTTGAGAGAGATAGATGGATCAGACCTACGAGGAGCACCTGCTAATAGTAGAACGCTGAAGCATTATTTTTCCACTGACTCCCAATAGTTCACTTTACTTTGCATCATTATAAATAACATTGTAGAGTGTAGATTAAATTGGATAGTAATCCTTTGAAGTTGAAGCCCGGAGAGAAGGCCCTGAGCTTTGAAGGATTCACTGTCATAAGTATAAATAAAGAAGAATCACAGAAGAACAGTTTACAAGGTAATTATAGTCACAATTCAAAGGCTACTGATCTTTAGAGTTTTTGACATTTCACAAGGAAATGCCATCCCCGTGTGGAGCCACTGTTAAAGTCCTCTAGTGAAATGATTCATAATTTTGAATGGGTTGAGATTAAGTCTTGTAATATTGTACATACTTTTGCTTTGTGCAAATGTTTTCCGTATTAAAATTAAAAAATGTAAAGAGGGTATGTCCTAAAAGAAATATCAAAGGACAAAAAGCATAATAAAGGATCAAAAAAATGAAAAAATATGAACCCCAAACAAAAAAAACAGATCGTGAAAGTGGGCAAGTCCAAGTGCCACTACTCTTTACTGTATTGTCTAAAATAATGGTTGTGTGCAGTTTGTCATACATGCCAAAACCCATAAAAGTCAAACTGTTTCATCTTGACTACATCATGCTTTGAATTTCATATTTATAGTTAGAAAATAAAAATATAGCCAAACAGTTTAATCTTGGCAGATTAGTAGATATGTAGAGAAATAAAAGGAGCTCACCAGTGTAATCTAAGCCGTTGGAAGATATAAGGTTAGAAGTAGATAGTTTGTTTCATAAAAAGAAAAAGGAAAGAAAAGGGTTTGCTAGCTTAAGTGCACCCAACAAAGTGAAGAAAAAATGTTGGGGTAAGTAAAAGGTAAGTAGAAGAAAGGTTGCAGAAATACAAGCTATTTGATACATAAAGCACATATATCATGTTTAACCATGTTCTTCAGTGTGCAGGAGTAGTTGTGAAAGAAAAAGGATTCTCATAAGTTGATTTGATTAACTCCCCCAATTCTATTTCACCCATCACTACATACTTAACTAATTTCCTCTTTTACTACTTCATAGCTTATGTAAACCCCTTTTCCCTTCATTTTTACCCTTCCCCCTTGGTTTCACACATTCCCTAGCAAATTACCATCTAAATTCATTCCCCTACCCAAAAAACCCCTTTTTCCCTAATGTGAAACCTTTTCCCGATGCAAAAATCATTTTTCCTTTATTAATTTTCCTAAAAACACCAAAAACCCACTAAAACCACTTATCTTAACTATTATTCCCCTCCCGCATTACTTTATTAACCCCGCAAATTCACTTTTCCCTGCTATACTCCATAAACCCGCATTTCATAATAATTGCACAATTGTACATTGATTAATTACATTTAGAGTGTAATTAACCCTTGGGCCCCGCTAAATCTCTCCCCCATCTCCCGTCGTGCAACTCCGCCACGTGATAGCCATTGGATCATGAACCCCCAGATCCTACGGCCCAGCCCATATCACGCTCGATCATTTGCCGACCTTTACTGGTCCGAGAGCACGTGATATGGGCGGTATTGCTCGGGCCCCCTTGGGTTACGTGGCAACACCATTTTAAGTCACGTGCTTTCTTGAAAATACCACCCATCGCTCAAAATCAAGGTGATGGTTGCGTAAATCCCCCCCCCGTCGAACGCGAAAACAGTTAATTGTTCATAAAACACTTTCCTCACCAATTTTACAACATTGATGGTTAAAAGGCTGCAAACCCCATTTTCACCCTTTTTCACTCGTTTACTCTACGAAAGCATTCTAAAGTTCTGTTGTGCCCCTGAGCTTCTGCAACTAGATCTGACCACCAATTACATCTCGAACACGTTCCGGAAGCCTAGTTTAGCCCTCTACTGCACGATTGAAGCCACAAAAACCTCTGCAGCCACCATTCAAAACCAGTTTGCAACCTGTACCATAAATTCTAGGAATTTCAACACTGAACCAGAACGACCCTCTCAAATTCAAAAGTATACTATAAATTCAAGAAATAACTAATTGAATTTAATAAATTTCCATTGAATTGAGAGTATTTCCCCTCAAATACTGAAAACCCTATCCTGCAAATTGTGAATACCCTATCCCTGTATTAGAGTTGCCAAGATTCCATTTTCACAAGCTGTATAAGCCAAATTCCTACATTTTATCAATTGTCATACCAACAGTGACCACAATTGTACCGTCTACTTCGGCAGTAGCATTAGCTCCCATTGCTCCAATGCCCACTGCACTACCAACATCTGCACAGACTACATCAGCAACAGGATCAACAACAACAGCGTCCACAAGTGATGAAGCAAACAAGTTGGTCAAAACAATGGAACAACTGTCCGTTTAGACCAATGAGATGATCAAGCTTTTGGAGAAAGTCACAAGCTTGCCCAAATCATGCATAAAGAAGAGCAACAAAAGGCTACAAGGATGAGTGAAAGGATAAAAATCCTAGAGAAAGAACTGACCTTGAGTGAATCTATAGGTAAGGCTAAAGAACAACTGTGGGCCAATACCGTTGACTCTATCAATGATATTTAGCTAGCCATCTAGGTCATTTTTGAGCAGATTGATTTAATAATGCAGGCTACAGAAGCCATTGAAAGGATTAAAGAAGAACTTGGAGATATGCCAGAGGAAGTAGCAAGAATCATCCACTTCCTCAACTCCAAGAATAAGTATGAACTGCAAGAACTGGATATACTTGACATGACAGGTACAATTTTGGAAGTTAGGAAGGTCCTCACTAAGGGGAATTTGATGTTGAATTTAGAAGATAAGTGTTAAAACATGGAACTAGTCATTGATAGGTTCATGGCTAAGTTCGAACTTTTGAGGGAAAAGGGATTACCTAATCCCTTAATAATAAATGACTAGTTAATGACACAGGCATACTACAACAAGAAGATTAGGGAAGTGGCCAAAGAGTAGGTAATTACTTCATCCATGAAGGGCATGCCAACAGGCAAAGTGTTGTACCAAACTTCTGAAAACTTGTTTTAGCTCCAGCATGAGGTAAAACACTTGTTTATTAATAAGTCTACTTTTGCCAAATATACAGAGGCAGATGAAATATATAGAAAGATGCTCAATATCCAATTACCAGATGAGGAAAGATGGGAAAAACTCAATGATTTACTGTAGTAAATACATAGTAAATTATAAATGTACAGTAAAAAGTGAAACAATACAGTAAAAAGATATTGACAGGCCAACATGGTTAAAGTGTATCAGAAAAGTAAAATAGAACATCCAGCGTGAAGACCAAACAGCCAAGCATCATAAAGGGCAAAAGATCAAAGGGCAAAGCCAGCATAACCTTAATAATAGGGACAACAAGCAACAGTTCAATAGTTGTCTCTATCTTCTTGCAAGAAGATAGTTTTTTTATGCTAGATTAGTTCTCAATGCAATTTGAGATATTTTGTAATTCCTTTTGTATAAATACTTCAAAATTCGAAGTATTATGGTACATTATTTTACATTTGTAGAGTTATTTTGATCTTGAACCTAAGGGTGATTGTACCATTTTTAGGTGAACAGATTGGAGCAAGTAATAAAAGCATTTCATTACAGAATTCATGAGATGAGCCATTTGCAATGAAGTATCTTCTTTGTGTGATTTCGTTACTTTCTTATGTGTTTCATAATCTTAAATTTGTTCTAAATTTGAATGAATTATCTGGAAATATCACTCAGAATTTGTTTAAGTACACTTTGTTTTGCACAGTTAGTCATTTACATGTTTTCCTCTAATACCCGGATCTGAGAACCATTAATTGTTCTCCCATCCGATTGACTTATTTCATTCCTTCCAAAGTCCAGCCTAGGGAACCCTTAATTGCCCCTGGATTAGATTTGAAATCATTCCACCATTTAGCCTTTGATATCTGTAGTAACTTATCTATCTTGCCCTGTAGACACTGTTTTTAGAACTGAATCCAGTCTTGTTTGTTTGACATTAGACTCCATAGCCCAATGGTAGAAGCAAACCTTTGTTCATCTAAGTAAAGTGATCCCATGACCCAATTTCAAAACAAAACCCAAGTGCAAGCAATAACTAGCCTAAAATCATCTTAATTAAAACAAAGTTAAATTATAAAGAGAGCCCTCTCTGAGTATCAGGAAGGCTAGGTCCTAATTTCCAAAAGTGGTTTGTGGTTACCTTTGACTTTTCTTTCTTCATTAACTTCAAAAGGAATATCAGGAGTGATAACAAGTTCATATTGCGGGATTTATATTGAGGAAAAAATGACATAATGTATTGGGGGTAAATGGTTTTTATATTGGCAAATAGAAAAAAATGGGGCCCAAATTTTATAAAAAAATATAAAGTAGTATAAAAAATGTTAATGAAAAAATGGATACCTACAATATCTAGTGAAAGTAGGGGTTTTTTAAATTGTGAAGGTGTATTGGGTTCGTATTGGTAGAGGGTTAAATAATGTGAATTTTTGAGGGGTCTCCAATATGTATTTAAATTAAGGGTATTGTTTAACGTGCCCTGAACACTCCCGGATGTGGGTGCCTACGGCGAGAATTAAACTAACGGGACAAGGGTTGGGCAAGGTAGAACGCCACCTGCCTGTCCAATACAAGGAATGTCAAGAGGATACGACATCTGGCGCACGACATAAGCGTATGGATGGGTATTTGGGATTGCAATGCAGACGGTTCAGATCACACACCAGGTTTAGAGTGATGGAAACCACCTCCGCACGCACCAGCCTGCAGTAGAAGGCAAGAACCATCAATGCAGCAGTAATGGGAGGAGCCTCCCAAGGCATGACAAAGAATGATAAGGCCAGGGGAGGGCCTGGGGAGACGAAAACTTCACTGGTTTATCTGCTCTTCCCGCTTGCAACGAATTCCAGGGCGCCTGAGGGGAAACAGGTTCTTGTGTCAATGGGCTCGGCCCTCTCAGCGAAGCTAAATCTTCTCCTACCCGTGTTTCTTTTCGGTGTTTCATACTGTTGTTTTCACTTACATATCTCAATAACTCATCTCTTTGTCTAGTCATTGGTTTCGGATACAAGCAGGGATTTCTCTGAACCAGGTTTGGCACACCAGGAGGACGGGTTCAAGATCAGCAAAGGAGGCTCGATTAGAAGGCAAAGTTGCTGCCAACAGTTGGTTAGTGCTCTGGTGCTGCATTCCTAGACCTTGGCTGTCGTCATTGTCAAGATGCCTCGTCTGGGACCAAGCATGGGCTGCCGTAAAGGGCAGCCGAGGAGTGCTCCAACTGAATCGTCTTCCAGTGAATTGTCAGGGAGGTGTCGGCCTTTAACTCGCAGCAGAAGAGGAAGATCTCGCGCCACCAACTCTCGCCCTGGACCTGCCCCTACCTCTGGTTCCGCCATCTTTACCTTTGATAGCGCTCTGAACAGACCCAGGATCACTGCCTATGTCACGGTGGTTTTTTAGGAAGAAAGCCAAGCAGAAGATATAGGGATACAGTTAGGGAATTCAAGGGCAATCCCGGCTCCCTCTTCTTCATTACAGTTGAATGTTGAAAATGCTCCTCGGCAGGCGGCAGATGAACAAACGGGCAGAGCTCAGGAAGCAATGATGGTTGACCAGAATCTTGATGCTCAGAACACGACTCAAGCAGAGGATTTGCCAGACATGGGCTGGTGTCGTATCATAGAACAGCCCCCTGATGATTAGCTCGTCCACCCATGCCTCTTTTTTTGGCAGTGTGCCCCTCACCGCTGGGCATGATTGTAAGGCGAATAGTTTCTGGGATCTTTCGTGTTTCTTAGTTTTGGAGTTTTTGCATTTTCATATGTATTACAGATCGGTCCCTTGCGTGGGACGTAAAATTTGATAGTTTTCATATATGTTTGTTTTGGACAGTTCTGTCTCCTACAGGAGTAGAGTTCTTGACTTCGGTCATGATGTAAATTTACCTTTATCCTGTTAATATAATAGAAATAGTCTTATGTAGAAAAAAAAATGTGCCATGAACACACGCGATATTTCATAGGTTCATTGAGTGAAGCCCTTGTGACGTCAAACAGATTTATGTGTAACCAAAGGTCTCTATTCAATTACCTAATATATAAGCATTTTTAAAATAGGGCAATCATATGGTTCATTAATGAGTCAACCTTTTACTTACACTTTAGGTTTGACAAATATGTTCAGAAAAATGCTGAGAGTATAAATGATAGATTCACACCATTAAAGCAACACAACAACATTCACAACAATAGATAAACTCAACACACACTAATATATATATTTAAATATTCACACCACACGTAAATCTAAAAGTAATTAACAAAAGGGTTGTGGAGTTGGGCTAGTGGGCCCAACCAGAGCAACTCACAAACCCTAGTTAAGAGTTTAACTTACAGAAAACACAGATCAATCATGCATATAACTCACAGAGAAGTAAAACCTGGCAAAGAGGCTAAATATATTGATAAAGCAGTTGTTACACACAAATATGTCCAACTGAGGAGTAAAACTTTTAGAGCATCTCCCTAGCTTCGCTAAATTGGACCAGGGCCAAAATATTCAATTTATACATATTGTTTATATAAAGAAATCTTATTGGCCTAGCTTACAATAGTAATAGTTAGATCTAGGATCTCAACTTTTGCCAAAATAAAACCTAATAACCTTGGACTTAGACATTGGAGGATTGAATCTGGTTATGAGTTTCATTGTTGTTAGAGACTGACCCTACTTCCATGGAATTTTGTTGCAGCAATGGTAGTGAAACAAACGAACTCTCTAAACATCACGTAGAAAAGTCTAACTGCCAGCTCATCCACTTAAAGAGTTGACCATGAACCTGAGCGTAGACAACCTTTTGGGTACATGCACTGCACAAGCTTGAGTTAGTGGTTTGTATAGAAGGAAAAATGTCTAATGAAACACATAAAGTGAACTGTACTAGCTTCAAAATATAAATTTACCTACCAGATTGTTAAGATATAATGTTTGTAACAGATGTCCTCAAAACCATATCAAAATGTGAGGTAAAAGTTACAATTGTTAGGCCAAAATTAGGTGAAATAGGGGTGGGTTAGGGAATAAAATAGAACATTTATGGCACCGAACATTCCCCCAACCCAATATTCTTGTGTGTCCTCACACAAATTATCAACCCACTGGAAAAAAAAAAAAGAAAAAAAAAAGAAAAAAAAGAAAAAAAAAATAAAAAAATAAATAAAATTTGAAGTTGACTTCATCACTTCTTAACTTTGATATTAATCTCCTTGTCTGACCCAGTGTATTTTTCTAGTTCTTCCTCAATCTCGTGTTTTTACCCTTCCATGTATGCAACTCATCCTCCATTTGCTTATTCTTCTGTTTTAACTCTGTTATCTTAATATTTAGCCTTGCCACAATATTTTTAAGGCTCGAATATTGAGTTTGAATATACCTGTTCAAAACCTCAATTTCTTTCATTTCATTATGTAAATCAACAATCTTCTTCGCATCCTTCCTTTGTCTAATATGGGTTTTAAGAGGAATAATGTCCTCTTGCTCCTTAGTCAGCGCATACTCACAGTGGTGTCTTAACTCAGTAATAGCTACTGAAACGTCTCTTTCAAGCTCGTTCTCCGGTTATAGTTCGTTGTTACTGACCTTCCTTTTCTTGCTATTTATTTCGACTAATCACCTGTGTCTCAGTTAGTGTTATCGGAACCGAAGTTGTTCCTGCAAAATTTGTCGGTCCGATCAGTTTGGAGGTAAAATCGGTCTGAACTGGCCCTCCAAACCAGAAATGACTGGTTCGGTATTGAACTAACCGGTTTTTGTATGGAACCCACTTGTTTGGTACCAGACCGGTTCCGAACCGATTCACAAGGCCCACTACTGTACAGCCCGGGCATAAAAAAAATGTTTTTTTTTTGTTATTTCTTTTTAATTTTTTCTATTTTCTAATGCTACTCTAGCACCCCCTAAATCTATTTAAACACTCCCATCCCCTCTATTTCAGTCATACTATTCATTCGAGTCTCTTGCAATTCTTGAGCTAAGTTCGATAAGGAGAATTCAGAGAGGTTTTTCCATGATTGTTCTTAGGGAGATTTTTTGCAGATTTGAAGAGTTGATTGGAGTCTTGGAGAGTTGTTGGAGAGCGTGTTTGAGCATATACACAGTAAGAAAAGGAACCGTTTGGAGCAAAAGTGGTTAAATGACATGGTTTTTGTTCAGTACTACCTTAGGTTGAAGTGCAACCAATTGTTGAATAAAACCCTTAAATCAAACAACATTGTCTTAGGTGACTTTGATCCACATCAAAATGGGTTGTGGAAAGTCAAGCACCAACATTGGACAATGGAGACCTTTCTTGGTTGGACTTGGAACCACCTCCACAGGATGTAGAGGCAGATATATAAGAAGCACCAGCAGCAGCTTCAGGGCCAGGGGAATCAAGCCATAATCCCATTGCAGACTTGGATGCTACACATTCTTCAAATGAGGATGAGGAGGATGATCAGGAATCAGATGATGATTGATGATTTGATCATTGATTTGGTGTAGTTGTAGCTTGCAGTGTTGTAGCTTGTAGTATAATACTATGATCTATCATGTTAATTTGGACTATATTTGTTTGTAACATTTTTGGTTCAACGATGTTTTGCACTAAGTGTTATTTTGGTTATATGCATTATTATTTGTTATATAAATGAGAACTTTTGCATATTTGTGTATAAATGGTTTGGATTCATATGGATGCACATGAATATATCTGTTATTCTTTAAAATATGAATATTTTTGTGTTTTTGGTAGACCGGTTTTTTTTTCCGATTTTTGTCCAGTTCCGACCGGTTCCCGGTCCACAAGGTTTATCGATTCAATGACTGGTTCGGCTCGGATAACATTGGTCTCAGTGCAGACATCGACCTCCAAATTTGAATGCACTTGATCTTTACCAGCCTCGCCTAAAACCCAAGGGCTTTGGTCTGATACCTCCTTCTTTGTCTCATGCACGAAATCACCATTATGTCATGACTTTGATACCTGAGGATTCTTGACTGTAGGATTCTCAACTGGAGGGTTCTCAACTGGTGGATTCTCTATCAGGGGATTCTCATTTTCCATAGGCAAGGAAGCAAGCCTTTCTTGCACTGTTGGCTGCGTTGTCCTTCTCATATCAGCCGCAGATTAAGATGTTATTGGTGGCTCAAGCCCTCTTTTTCATTTCCAGGTTTTTCCAAGGGTTCTTTCTGCTCCCTCTTAGCTGCATGCTTTCGAACCTGTGCTGCGAACTCTTCAATGAGCTACTTCGACACTTCAATATGTTTTTTGAGACAGACAGTCTTAAATTTTGTCACAAATTGATCCCAATCAGACCTGCGATGATGTAATTCTTCAGAAACCAATATTTTTATCAAGTTGACATGGTATAACTGTTCTTCTTTCTTATCAATAGAGCTCTCATTGACCCTGTTACTCACCTCCTGTGGGTAGTGTATATAGGAGATTTTTTTTCTCCTAGATGGTCCTTAGCAGGCAGCCAACAAACCCTTGCAGCCTCTAGATAGCTCGATGTGCCATATTCTCTACCACCTAAGCCAGCCATGTGGTCCCTCTCGCATATGTTATGAATGTATATTTGAAGGTGAGCCTCTCGACCTCAAAGGTATGGCTTTTCATTGGTTTGGTTGAGTAATTTTATTTACTTTTCATGGACATTTTTGGGCATAGATTAGTGGGGGGGCTAAACTTAAAGAGTGGGTTAGGTTTGTATTCTTTTCTCCATTGCCTGATTTATGGGTTACCCTTGTATCCTAGTCCCGTGGGATCTCCTTTACTAGCCATTAGCTTTAGGGATGACACTACATGGGAAATCCCACTTTTGGTTGTGTGGGCCCATTTCTCTATACCACCTACATTATTCCCCATCCACTCATTTTAGCCCCATTCATCTCTTTTCCCATCCATGTCCATGTGTCCACTAAGTCCCCATAGGGTTTGTATTTCCCTCCCCTCGTCCACACCTTGGGTCGGGGCTGGAATGATGCCCAGAGGTTGATGCAGCTAAAAAGAAAAGAAAAAGCATAATTTGGCCAACCTCAACAGGAAATGTACCACAAAATGCAAAATATGGCCGAGACATTACAAATTTAGCACATGAGAAAAATCCAAACATGAGCTCTACACCTTATCCATGGCCATGACCATGGTTCCTATGGGCCCTAGGTAAACTCCCTCGATCATTAAGGAACCAATGATTATCCTAACCCCTGGTGGGCGATGAACTTCCTTACCTTAAGGGGGCATCCACTGGTATATATTGCACAACATGTTCTCATCCCCTGGAGCCTTGAGCAGTTTTGAATAAAAATCAAGCAAAGGCAAAAGGGATATGAAAGAAGGGTGGAAAAAAAAGGATGGGGTAGCTCATGTACCACAATTTGCTCCCTCCTACACTCATATACCCAGATGTGGGCTTCCCTTATTGTAGCTATCTTTGTACCATGACATGTGGTCTGGATGATTCCCGTGATCCCCTCTCTGTACATAAATGAGGAAATGAGGAAATGGAAATTTATTCTAAGAGCATAAATGACAATTTATTCATGAAATAAAACTAGTTAAACAAAAATGACAAGGGATAAGGTTAGAAATCTGATACAAAAATATGCCCCATGGATCAGATGTCTTCGGTGAAATCCATGTTAAGAACTTGCCTACTCATAGGCAAGTCCATAGATTCTTTCTTTGATGTGCCTTGTCCAATTCTGACTATCTTGGGACTATGACTTGCCCCAATATTAACCTGTATGTGGCCATTAGATATACCAAACCTCTTCCTTTTCCTTTTTCGACTATTGATGCATTGAGGCTTGATCCTGCTCAAAACTGGTGGTTCATTTTTATATCTTTTTTCTTTTCTTATTTGTTAGTTGCGATGGTGATGATGATGAAATTATTGTCAATCCTACTACTTTGTCTTGAAAATGCTCTAATGGAAGATTTGAAATACTCAAACTTTTTGAGTTATGCCTAATCTCTTTAGTTCAAATCTGGTCTATTAGGGGGGGAAGAAAATTTGTCAACACTGCATCACTTCCTGTCTAGCATGATTTATAGATAATCTTATTGTTTGGTTTCTTTAGATTTTCAACATGATATATTTTCTCTAACTCTCGATCAAGTCTGACAAAGTTATTATCAAGCATGGGGGTGGTGGCATATGATAAGTTCATTTGAAGGTTACCATCTAAATCTGATGTCCATTTTCTTAATAGGAGCATTCCCCATGAATCAGAAACATCTTTCACAACAATATCCTTAGTCATTATTCTATCTAGGTATGCAGCTAGGAAAACCTGTAACTCCTTAATTATCCCACACACTTCAATTCTTTTAGAAGCCATTGAACATATGTTATGATAGGGCCTAGATGCCCTTAAATTCAGTTGCTCCATGACTTTCTTGGTCATGAAATTTGATGAAGCCCCTGAATTAAGCACACAATTGTGTAAAAGATGATCTTTCACAATCGAAGAAACATAAAATGGTAAACGATCTTCGTTTCCCACATAACAGTTCATACTTTTCAATACAATTTCCTCATCTTTTGGTTCGTCACTAGGATTTTTTTCCCTTTGAGTAACTTTAATCGCACTTAGTAACTTGGCCCTTTGAGATGGTATCTTTAAAAGTTCTATCACTGGAATAGAAACCTTTTCATTATTCACCCAATTTCCCAAGTCAAAATTTAATTTTAAAGTAGGAGGAGAAAAAATTATGTGATTAATCTGGCCTTGGATATCCCTTCTCTGATAAGTCATCCCTTTGCGTTTGGCTATAGAAAAAATATGTCCAGATGTATGTTTTCCCCAAAAATCTTAGTGACTTCGTCAAAATTTGCAATCATATTGTCACCCCAAGATTATTAGGCCTATGGTCAATCTCTCGATTTCTTTCAATGGTGTATATCTGATTTTCCATGGAGAACATATTGATTTGACCACTTGTTCCTACATGTTCATCTCCCAACATGCTACCTTCCAAAATTCTCTCTACATATGGGCATGTGTCCTCTTCATGGAACTCATTACATGACCTGCAAAAAGGGGGAATTTGATCTACCATGTTGGTGGATTCATATGGATTAGGAGGCCTATAATCTTGTGTAGGGCCTTTATTCTTTTGCCACCAACCTATTTTGCATGGCTTGCATTTATTTAAAGGGATTTGCTTCCATGCTCTTGATGAGTTGAGTTAATTCTTTGATAGGATCATGTGTAGTCTCTTCCTTGGCCTTCCCTTTGGAATCATTAGATTTTGATGACCCTCTATTGAAACTAGGAATTCCGGATTTTCCTAATTGCTCTCTAGCCCTTTCTATCTTCAAGGCTTCAGATTGAACTACACTTAAATTTGTAGGCTCCTTCCCCCTCAACTCATAGGAAGTGTCAACACCAAAAGCATCTAGATATGAGGTTAAAAGAAATTCATCAGGAGGTTTAATAGTAACATGCATGCTTTTTACTAATTCATTGAATCTCTTGTTAAACTTCTCCTTGATTTCATTCTCATTTTTCTTCATGTTGCTAACGACATTGATCAAATGCCTATTTTCCTTCTTCTCTCCAAACTTATATAAAAATGCAGTTATAATGGCTTGTAATGAGTTATATGAGCTAGTAGGTTGCTCAGTGAGCCAATCAAGAGCATCCTCTTCTAAAGATAAAACAAAAAGTCTCATCTTCACATCCTCATAGTTAGCAGTGTTATACCATTTAAAGATACAAATATTAAAGTTCTTCACATGTGATGTAGTACTAATGGCATTGTTACCTTGAAAGGAAGACAACTTTTCAATAGCCTTGTCAGGGATATTGTGAGGATAGCCATTTATGTTAGTGAAGTCATAAGGAGCAAAAGGATCACTCATGAGGTAGGCTCTACTTGTTCTTGAAAACACAAATTAATATCAGAAATAGCCTCTTGCCCAAGACTAGTAAGAGATCTACTATGAGAAAGTATATCCAACCTTTCTCTAAAAACCCTTTCAGGATCAGGAAAGGGGCTAACTAGACCACTTGAATTTCTCCTAGTAGAGACCCTTGCAAAAATTTGGATTGAGGGGAGTTGCCACTAGAGCAAGAATCTACATCTGAAGTTAAAAAAATGCTAAAACCAATAGGTTAGTTGATTTCCCAGGTACAGGAAAATTTGTCCCTGGAAATGACGCCAAAAATGTTATCCCCTGCCGCCTACGCCTACCTACAAGTTAGTGAGAAAAGCCTTCAACCCCAGAAGGTGTGGCTGGTGGCAGGGAACTCAGAGAAGAGGTCACACTAATCCCGATTCTCTCTGTTTGAGCTATCTCCTAGGTTAGCTAAGGGGGGTGGTTTCTAATGAAAAATTAAGTTAAAATATGTGAGTTTCTAGGAGAGTATTATAGTGAAAATGAACTATTTTTAAGGATTTATAGCAAATATGATGTGAGCAACTTGAAATAACATGCCAATCATTAACATAAGAAAAACCATAAAACCAATGCCTTATAAAGAATTTGCTCACCAATTTAAACATATATTTTCTCAAAGTAAAATGCAATGCTCTCAAAAGAAAAAAGCAAAGCAATCCTGAATGTAAACAAAAAATTGTTAGCGCAAGATATTGCAAGATACAAAAATACTTTTGAGATAATCAACTTTATGAATCAAAACATGTGAACATATCTTGCCAAAACCCAACAATTAGTAATTAACTTGGAAATGTAAAAGAAAGGAAGCACTAAACCAACACATCAATATGCAATTAGACTTGAAGCATGAAAAGATGACACTTGTTTGAAAGGATGGCAATACTTCTTTTTGGAATAGGCTTTGCATATGAAACTCAAGAGACAAGTAAAGTAAATGTAATGGAAAATGCTCTTGATTAATTTTATTTATTACCTGTACAACAAGATTGTATTTGAACTCTTCAATCTTTAGACCTCACCCTCGCCCAAATATATGGATCTCATAGTGAGGAGTCAATAGAGGAGTAGATGGTCCTTAAGATGTCTACTCCAACCAACTTATTTTGGAGGTAAATTTTTAATGAGGCTTGGGGCCTTCCTACACTAAAATGCCTAGATGAAGTGCCAATTGTGTTAATTCCCCAATTTAAAATAAGACTACATGCAAATGTTTGAAAGAGAAATAAGATGGTTTCAAAACTTGAGAGACAAGAATGTAAATGAGTTCATATGTGTTTGCACCATTAAATGGAAAATAGGTAAGTAAAATGGAATAGATTGCTTTAAGCTACTATTGTTTCAAATAAATGATAGTGCTTCAATAGTTTCTATGACATATAACATAAATTGACCAAGTAGTGAAGCAAATATTTTAAGAAATTATGAAACAATTAAAACTTGCCAAAATATAAAGTGTTTACACATAAGATAAGATTTCCTCAAGTTTACTATTTGGAAGCTTATGCATGTGGAAATTTAAATACAAAAATAGTAAAAATTTAATGTGCATTGAAATGTGTTGAATTTAATCATACACAAAATGAAATTAAACGCCATAAATCTGAGAAAAACTAGAAGCAAAATTAAGCCACCCACAAAAATCCTTCCTCTAAACGAGGAAGAGGGATGCCATGGGAAAAATTCCAAGCTCCCTTAAACAATTTTTTTATATGTTTTATTAGCACTTAAAGCAGGAAAAAATGCTTCTAAGAGGGTTGCCCACAAGATGAGAGAGATCTTTACAAAGATAGGAATCTAACAAAGCTAGACTCTCTTCCAAAAAAAATATAACAACAAACTAGAAGATGGAAAAAAAAAAACTCTCAAAAAGAGATTCACAAGGCTCAAAAGGCTGACCTAGATGGGTTTGTAACTCTCTCCCAAGTGCTTACGACCTCCCTAGAAATCAGTGTTTGGATAGCGTGAGGGGGTCATACACACGAGTGAGTAGTTTCTCAAAGCTTCTCTTCAAGCTCCTTGCTATTGAGTGCTCAAGCCTATGGGCTGCAAAACACAATACGAATTGTCAGTAACAAAATAGGAAAAAGAACGCGAAACTAAACTACAATTTAATATACAAAATACTAGCTCAAGCAATGTCAGTGAACCCTCATACTTGCCTAGCTTTGGAAATGATTACTCAATAGGATATATAACATTGAAAGAACTAGAATTAAAGAAATATTTTAAATTTAAATGGATGATAAATTAACCATAGAGTAAGAAAACTCCCTCTCTCTTCGTTGGATGGAAGACTTGGAGGGCAAAAATGGTCGAGTGGTGGATCTTTGTGACTATAGGAGTGAGTTGATTTAATTGAGATTTCTCCACTTCTAGATGGATTCCTACACACAATACAGAAGATCTTTCTTACATGGTTCAACAAGTATTAGTTTGCAAAGGATTAAAGCAATATAATGAACCAACATAGATCCATCTTAACTCCGCATCTATGAAGTGTCGAGAGGGATCAAATGTCTCGAGGTGAAAACCTCTTTTTTGAGTGCAAAACTTGAGGAAAGGTTTGCACCTCGAGAGATTTGATCCCTCTCGGGGCTTAATAGATTCGAAGTTAAGATGGATTTATGATGGTTTCAGTTGTGTGCGGCCAAGGAAAATCTATCGAACATATGGTTAAGTTTATCAATAATGTGTAATTAATCTAATATTAATTAATCATTTTAAATATGCTAAATATGTTTGATTTTTATCTGGTCATTTTAATTTTAAATTTTCTTAGTTACCTTAGTTTGTTGAGATGATAAATATTGTTAATAAATTTAATGATAAAAAATGATGAAATAAATTTTTTGAATGCAAACTGACAATGTAATAGTGTTTAATGATAGAAAATATGAAGAATAAGAATGTAGTCAATTACAAATAGTCTTCATTGTAATCAATCTCAAATTATTTTATTGTACTATTCTTATTGTCACCCTTGTTACTTTTGTCATCTTTTCATAATGATTATATGAAAATGACAGTTGAAATTGTAAACCATTTAAATCTTTAGCTTGAGTTGTTGTATTAAACATCATACCTTGTCTCTCTTTCTCTCCAATGTTAATAGGTTGAATTACTATAACACAAAAATCAATGTATATTGTCAATAGTTGTTTTTGCTTACACCGAAATCAATGCACATTGTTAATCCAATCACATTAAAATTAATGTACCATCATACATCTAATTACATCAAATCAGAAATCAACATCTACACTAAAATCAATGCATTTAATGCAAGCAATCAAATAAGATAGAAAACAACATATACACTAAAATCAGTGCCTCTAATGCAAATAAGCAAATAGGATTAGAAATCAACACCTACACTCAAATCAATGCATTTATTACAAGTAAGAAAATAAGATTAGAAACCAACATCTACACTGAATTCAATGCATCTAGTGAAAGCAATCAAATAGGATTAGAAATCACCATCTACATTGAAATCAATGCATTTAGTGCAAGCAATCAAATAGCATTAGAAATCATCTACATTGAAATCAATGCATTTCGTGCAAACAAAAAAATATAATTATAAATCAACATCTACATTGAAATTAATGCATCTACTGCAAGCAATCAAATATAATTAAAAACCAACATCTACACTAAAATCAATGCATTTAGTGCAAGCAATCAAATAGGATTATAAATCATCTACATTGAAATCCATGCATCTAGTGCAAGTAATCAAATATCATTAGAAATCAACATCTACACTAAAATCAATGCATCTAGTGAAAGCAATCAAATATGGTTAGAAATCATCATCTACACTCAAATCAATGCATCTAGTGCAATAAATATTCTTCCCTCTCTCCCACCTCCATCTATATCTATATCCCCCCCCATATCTCCTTCTTTGTCTCTCTATCTTTGCCCCGCAAACTCATATGCTCTCTCACTCCTTATCTATCAAACTCTCTGTCCCTCCCTCCTGTAGGTTTTAACCCCGTACAGAAATTACCTGCATACGAATTCTAGATCACAGAAAAAATAAACAATGCGAGAGCATAACACATAAAACACATATACACAGAGATTTCCCACTGGATCCCAAAACCGGGACTACCAGCTTGATTTTTCATTCTTTTCCTTTCAATGTCACAATACATATTTATACATGCCAAAGCATCCAATACCATGGACTGAAAACCATTGTGTCCAAAACCATGGACCGAAAAGCATAGGTAGGTTCGCCCAACCTAATATAGGGTCCAATTTTTTTTTTTTCCTGGGGCGTTGCCCCGAACCCTGTAGAGGGGGGCTACCTGCCCCCCTTAAACCCCCTGGACAGGGGGGGTTTCCGCCCCCCTCTAACCCCCCGGTTCACTACATAGGTTAGTCGTGGAAAGAATATAACACAACACAACAATCTCCCACTTGTTGTTTTCTTTCCACAGGAGAGCTTAGTCATTTTTCCAGCCTTAAAACGCCCATTGATTCTCTACACCAAGAGAACTTCTCAGAGCTCACAGATTTTTTCAATGCATATGCAGTGTTCTTCAAAGTGTCCACCTTTACCAGCAACACCTTTTTGTCTTCTATCATATCCCTCACAAAGTGATACTGAACATCAATGTGCTT